>JAOXNR010054013.1:0-13225 GCA_028571225.1 Parsonsia alboflavescens | reverse complement strand
TGATCCAATGAATAATTATTGGACCTTTAATTAAATAAAAGGATTGTTGGGTTGTTGGGCTTTTGGCCCATAGAAAACCCATATTTCTGATTTAGTTATTAAAGGATTATTTATTAATCCTGTAATAAAGCGAAGTAAGTACGATCATTCTGAAACCCTAGAAAAGAGAACAGACGTAATTTTTCTCTCTGCAGAAAAATTACAGAACGTCTGTTTTCTTCCACTCCACTCATAGAGATTCTTCGGTCTTTTATTTTCCTTTCTGTTCACCTAGACAGATAAGGAATAGATTAGAAGATCTTATGCAAGTAGATCAAGACGTCCAGATCCACTCCATAGGACAGATCTCCGCGAATCATCATTCCAGGTATCGTTCTCGATCTCCAATGTGAGAGAATTTTAAAATAGAAGGACTACGGATTCGTTTCCTAGTGGATTTGGGATCCGGTTCCCCTTCACATCCTTCAAAAGATCCTTGTCATCTTTCGGGGGAGTCCATCCTTTTTGGACTGATTTCCAAGCCTTTTCATCTAGTTCTTTGATGAACCCAGTCATTCGAGCCTTCCAATATGAAAAATTTAAACCATTCAGAAAAGGTTGTCTACTCACAGACCCTAATTCTTGTAGTCTACTCATTGCTGCACAAAAGGATTCTAAATCCAAGATCTTTCACTAATTCGTTAGTGTATGGCTCTGATACCAATTGAAATAATCTTTTGCTAACAATTCTAATATTAAGTATACGTAATATACTGAGTATGAAAATTCTTGCAGAAAGTAACTGAACACTGAGATTTAACGAGGTTCACCCAGTTGGAATATATCTAATATTAGGCTACGTCCTCAATTCAAAGTCCACCTGAAAAATCCACTAAGATAAAAACATTACAATAGGTATGGTATAGAACAATAGTATCCCTCTAGTTTATCACAATCCTATACTAATTTTTACCTTACAAACTCATAGCAAGAATCCCTCTTGCATATATCGCAACATCTTCCAGAATCCCTCCCTCTTGCATATATCGCAACATCTTCCAGAATCCCTCTGAAGATGAAAAAGCTTCTCCAGAAGCCGAACTCCCCCTGAGTTTTGGAACTGTTCCACAATAACCATTGTAACACTCCCGTGACACGCTTGTGACAGTTTGCTATAGTGAGGTATCTCAAGTTCTGCTACCAATAAATATTCTCCCGAATAATTATAAGGATTTTCATTAAGTACTCCTCAGCATGTTACTCAATTACCGTCAATCTTGATTACTCAAGGTTTATCTTATTTGGAAACGATAGCAGTGAAAAAAGATACAAGAGATATTCCTTTCTAAAAGATAATTACAATATATTAATAAGTATGAAAACATCCAATTTAGATAAATATGGAAATATCATTTTAGGATAATCAATCAAGGAATATCTAACTTCAAAAATTTTAAGAGATACCATATCAGACAATTAAGAATTTAATAAGAATAACTTGGGAAATCCAAAAGATCTCAATAATCTCGTAATCCAACTTAACCACTGATTTGATCAATCTATAGAACTTATAGCCAATTCATCAATATCCTAATGAATCTTCAAAAACCGTGTAGCGCTACGTTTCGGAAATAATAGCCAATTCAAATATCTAGCACTATCATTTGTAATAATAATAATATCTTCCATAATAATATTCTATTCTATAATAGTTATATCTATGGTCATTATAAGATTTGGCTGTAGTATGCTAGTCATGACATACCAGGCTAAAATTTTCTCTATCAACTCTATATAATATAGATGCAATCAATTCTAATATATCGTTTGGTAATTTAGATAAATCTCTTTCACTTTTAGAAATTGAGTAAACTAAGGTTGAAGTGAATAAATTTTCTTTTATCTTTATCGGGTTTTCCTTTCATAATCTATTTGATGTAGATTGTAAATCTTAACAGCATAATCCCAATTATGGCACACCAATCGAAATGTTTGTCTATCTATGGTAGGTAATTTAGATCCTATTAGTTCTAATATATCTGGATGCAGTTTAGAGAAATCTTTCTTGGGATTCATGTGTTCTTTTTCCATTCATCATTTTTTTTTAAAGATATTCAAACAGTAGTAGATATAAGAATAGCAGTAATAATAATTATATTATCTCAGGATATGATTAGAAAGATATACAAAGTCTCTATTATCTCTAGCTAATCTACTATTAAACCATTCGTTAAAGTAATATTGGCTATGACAATTATAGTTCCTAATAGCAAGATTCCAGTTTATACATACTTCTTGAAAATTATGTCTGTCAACGATAAACAGTATAGATGCAATAGTCTCTAATATATCAAGTGGTAATTCAGAGTAATCTCTTTCAGGTTCCATATTCATTCCCTAAACATAGAAAAACATATTATTCAAAGATCATAAAATTTTTCAATTTATAGAGAAAGGTCCATCATGCTTTCGTACCTTCGTTTCAGCTTTGACTAGAATTACTCTGGGTATCCAGTGGAACTTTTAGCGTGTGTTTCAGCACCAACCTTAAACCAGGCAACTTTCCTACCGCCCCTTCAGAATAACCCAGCACAGCCTAAATTCGTTTTCTACCTTTCGGCGCAAGGAAATTTGGGGTATGGAATATAGGGGAACTTTTGTATATAAACTAACAAAAGTTTAAGAACAAAAAAATAACACACTTTTCTATGGGGAATGAATGGAAACTTTTTTATTTACTCATATTGAAAAGCTTACAAAGGTTGAAAAGGATCACACTGAAGCTGGAATTTTTACAAGGGTTTCCTAACTATTGCAAAGCTAAAATTAGAAGGTTTTTCTTCCTTTCTTTCTTTCTGCTTTCTCTCTATTTTTTCTAGTCTTTTGCCCATGTGTTTCCCTTTGATAAGCCCCTCTATTTATACTAGTCTTGGCTAAGATACAAGGTACGTTTGAATAGTAAGTAACAATATGTAATAGTGCCTCCAATTGATGGCTTCTTGTTTTTTCTTCAAGCTGGCTGAAATTCCTTGTTGTGCTGGCATAAATCCTTTATTATTTTTTCAGAAGTTTGTTATATCTTGATAGAAATTTGTTTTGTTGACCTAATGGAACTTCTTAAATTGTTTTGTCTGTCTGTTATCTTCTTATTCGTTGCCTGGTATTACATTCCATCTTATCTTTATCTTTACTCTTCTAATAGGCTAGGCACACATTTCCTCGGTGATTAATTTGCCGGTAAATCTTTCTCTATGCTCTAAGGCTGGACTTGATTTGTCCCCTTTCAAGCATCCTTATCTTCATTTTTAAATATTTTCCAGCTGATGGTAGTGTTGACCTGGCTGGTGCAGTCATTATTGAAGAATGGCTCTTCATTCCTCCATAGGTTTGGAAACCTTTCTTGAAGCAGCTTTCCATCCCCTGAAGTACAATTCTTATTCCAAGAGCTCTTCAATAATCAACATCTTCATCATCATATTTGGTAAAATCTTTTTTCGCTTCTTTTGCTTTGATTGAAAATGCCTCTGCTTTCCCTACTTGAATGTAATGATAGGAATTATAGTTTTTGTTTTCATAGAAGTCAAGTCCAGCAGATAAGAACTTTAGTACCAGAACATCTTGTAGTGAAATCGGAGGATTGTTCATATAATAATCTTTAATTCCTTCTTTAATCCAAAACGGTAATGAACCAATTTCAGGAAAATCAGGTGAAGTCATAAATATAGAGTTTATCACTCCAAAATTATACCAATATCAAATTTCATTAGGATCAAAATCCTTCAAATAATTTATCCTAGGATAAATTCCAGTGAAATCTAGATATCTGTTATCTGTATTTTTAAGAGAATATAATTCTCTCATCATCTCACTGTGTCTGCCTGGTGGTGAAATATCAAGATTCCACATTGGAATATCAGAGGGTGCTTTAGTTCTTTGAGGACATAAAGAAATATCTTCTTTTTTTCCTTTATCTTTGCTTGTCGTAGCTGAACATTCTCCAGTGGTTGAAATCTCAACCCTTTCTAATTCTATCTTCTATAGTATTATCGGTGATTTCTTTGGCAACTGAATAGTTACCTATCTTGGCCATTATCATGGAACACTCTGCCTTAAGTAGGCTTTCAATCTCTTTTGCACTCTGATAGTGAGCAATTTCATTAATCACTGCAACATTATGCTTTATCCAATGAACTTGAGCATCCATTGCATTAATCATATAAATAATTTTTTTCATCAGATCTGCCATTTCTGGTTAGAAAATCTCCAAAAATTCTTTTGTCAAATTTAATAATTTCAATATCAAATGAATATGCAGATAATAACATCTGCCATCTAATATATCTATGATACTCAGGTTTAGAAGGTAAATTATTTTGCATAAATATTTTAACCTGTGTATTATCAATTCTTAATTTAAATCTCTTAGGCAATAAAAAATATTAAAAGCTTTTGACAACTTTTAACTATAACTAAGAGCTCTTTTTCATTTATATGATATCTAGTCTGTCTATCTGAAAACGTTCCAGAACACTATCTACATACTTCTTCATATGGGGAATCTATTTTTAAAATTCCACTTCATCCGTGTTTAGAAGCATCAGTTTCCAATATTAAATTATCACTTACATTTTGCTTTTATCTCTTTTACTCTGTCCTCTAGATATCTATTAAACTCAAATACTTTATCTTTCTTGAGTATTTCTTGTAAAGGTTTTCTTAGACACCCTAAATTTTTAATAAAATCAAAAGCATAATTTAACATTCCAAGAAAACTCTGTACTCATTTTTTGTCCTTAAATCTATCTGGAAAAGCTGATATTTTTTCAAGAATATGACTCTGAAGTTTTATACCAGTTCCATCTATTTACATTCCTAAAAACTGTATCTCATTTTGAAGAATCTTTGCCTTTTTCTTTGATAAAACTAATCCATATTCTAGGTATAGACTAACAAATATTTCTAGATGTTTTAAGATAGCAATTATAATCTTTAAATATATTATCCATTTTTCTTTAAAATATTTGAGGTGCATTTTTCAATCCAAATAGCATTACTAACCATTAGTAATGTCCCTGTGGAGTAGAGAAAGCAGTGTAAGGGATACTATCGTTATGCATTTTTATCTGCCAAAATCCACTCTTGCAATCAAACTTAGAAATATCTTTTTATTCTTTGTCCAATTTATTAGACTCTCTTTATGTGGCAAGAAGTATCCATCAAATATAGTATTATCATTTATCTTTTTACAGTTAATCACCATTCTAGCTTTATTCCTCACTATCTTTGCATGGTTTCTAACCATAAACGCTGGTGAGCTATGTGGTGATTTATTGGCTCTAATCAATTTTTGATTAAATAGTTCTTGTATCTGGATTTTAAACTCTTCCTGGTCTACTGGACTATATCTCATCAATGTTACACTAATGATTTTGTCTTTCTCTTTCACTTCTAGCTTAGCTTCTATCTTATTTTTATCCCAAAAGGGAAGTGGGTTATCAGAAAAACATTCTTCTAATCTGTGTTTTATTCTTTCAATCTCATTCTCAAGTTTTTTAAACATAACTTGATATTGCAATAAAGGTGCTAGGCAAAATCGGTTTTTCTTTGTATCCTATATCACCACACTTGGCTGTGCGGGGTTGAAATCTAATAGGAAAATCCTTTTCATATGCATTCCTTAATCTTTTTACTACTACCCAGTGTTTACGTGGTATCTTAAATGTCACTTGATATAAAGTAGTATCAAATGTAATCTTATGAAATAACTGTAAGAAATTGTTTCCAAGTAGAATATCTGTTCCAGTATTATAGAAATAAAATGGTGGACATTTTATCAAAAATAATCTTAATCATATTATCGGTCTTTCTATTCTTTTATCTAGGCTTATGATATTATTTGAAATATCTCTACCCTTAATAGGTTTTAAATCTTGTTGATATTCTTTAGGAAAGCAATCTGATTTACATAAGCATGATCCTGCTCCACAATCTATATAAGCAGCAAAGTATTCAGCTCTAATCTTTATATGTTATTCCAATATGTATGTAAATACTACAAGGGCTTGCCATCTTGGAATATAAATCATTTTTTCCCTATATGTAATCTTTAATCCATAAGCAGTTATCTGATAAGGTTTTACTTTAATTAGGAAGGTTATTCCTAACATGATTTCTAAAGTATCTTTAAATCCTTCGTTTTCTATTAATACTCTCTCAAAGGGATTGTTTCATTCCCAAATCTCAATATCGTTTCTATTGCTTCATTTATCACATGTATTTCCCCATTAAAATTTGTATATTGATGGGTATATTGTAATCTAAATTTGTGTAATTTATCACATAATTTATAACTGATATAATTTCCACTTGCACCAGTATCTATTAGTATATTTGCATAAGTAAATTGTAATCCATTAAAATATTCTCCTTTTATCTTATAATTTTTTAAACTATCTTCTTTTGATTCTATCACATCTTCTAGATATCTTGATGAATTTTGTCTTCCTATAACTGTTGATTATGTAAAAGAAAGTCTAGGAGTATATCTATTGGAAGTTATTATCGCTTTATTTCTTAAGTCAAGTTCTAAATTTATATTTTCTATTTCTTCAATCTTTGGTAAACTTGGCATTCGTATCTGACTAACCTCATTAAACAAAGAAGGAAAATCTATTGTGTCTTTTATGACAAAGAATTAAGAATGATGCATATTAGAAATAGCATATGAAATCATATATGTAATCGAATAAAATCTATTTTTATCTTTGAAGAACTCTTTTCTTTTAAAATCTTGTAGAAGACTTAAAGTCTTATCAAAATCCTTATCATGCAGATGATATAAAATCCTAAGGTAAACATTGAATTTTGATTTTTCATATTGCAGATTACCCCTTAAAATCCCTAAACAGGCTTCTTTTCTATCTTGAATGCTATTATCCATTATGGCCAAATCAATTGGTGTATATAATCCTTCTTTAAAAGATGATTTTATCATTACTTGTCTTGCTCCTATGTATCCATCCTAATGTATTCCTGATTTCAGGTTTTATCATTTGTAATTTTTCTTGAATATCTTTTTTAGAGAGTAAAGGTATCATTACTTTATTAGAGGTAAGAGAAACTTCTAAAGCTCTCTCTATAATATTCAATCCATAAAAAAGATGATGTTTTCTAGGTCTAGTTTATCTAATATATTAACTTAAAATCTAGAGTGATTAGATAACGTGAAGTTTTCTTTTTGTGTTTGTTTTAGCTTTCTCTTATCTACTAGTATATCATGATTATATTCTTTTGTATATCCTACAGAATTATCTATATTTTCTTAGGAAGAACTTGTTCCTATAATATATAGTTTATTCATCTTCAAAAGTAAATTCATATTATGTATCTGTGTAAATAAAAAGACTACAATCTAATTCTAAATTTTCAAAATCATTTATCTGAACAAATTCTCCTTGTGCTATCATTTCTTCAATGTCTTCTTCTATTTCAATTTTCTTTTTTTTTTCTCAAATTTCTTAGGGCATCTATTTGCATAATGTCCAATCTCATGGCATTTACAATCTTTTGGGTTTTTATTATCTCTTTTCCTAACATATGTGGGTTTTTTAGGCTTGTAATGTCTTTTCTTTTTAAAATATCTAACTTTTCGTTTTTTAAAGTATCTCTTTCTATAATATTTTCTCTTTTTATATTTCTTTTTAATCTTATCATAAAAATAAGGTGAATCGCATTCTGTCATTATTGGCATTTTTTTATTATCACAACATAAAGATACTTTTTTCTTTAATCCTTTTGTCATCTTTGCTAATATCGCATCACCACACAATTCACTTAATTTATCTTTTTAATGAGTTATCCTTTTTTTCTAGAGTATCAGCAGTTCTTGGATTATATGTATCTATCAATTTTTTACCCCAAGGGTCTGGTATCATTGTAAAAAACAAAGGTAAGTATGTGTGAGTGTCAGAGATTCTATTGTAAAATGGTAATAATAATCTAGAAAAACACATATGTATTTATCTATTTCACAGATATCACATAATTGTAATCTTAATAATGCAATCGTATATTTGTTAATCGTTCCTAGGTCTTTTAGAAAATTTCCTTCACCAGAAAATTCTAAACTTATTGCATCAGCAGCTCTTGATATGTAATTTGCTATATTATTATCTTCCCCCTCTATATATTTTTTAGTTTCTTCATCTATGTTTTGCCCAAATCTAAGAACACCATTAATCAAACTTCTTTCTAAGAATCCTTTAGTTAAGTCAAAATCCATTTTATTAATAGATACTGCTATCCTTAGCGATGTTTCCCATTTATCTATGCCTTCTTCAATGTTTCTAACACAATCCAAATTTACATAAATTCCAAATGGATATATCAGTTCACTTTTAATATCTTCTAAAGGTGTTTTATTCGTAGTTGCATGTACACCCCTGCATATCCTCTTGTAGATCTATCAAAACTTGTTCTTCTTATGGTCAGTTGGATTCCACTAGTACCAGGTATATCATTTATATTAGGGTTCCACTCAGTTTTCATAGCATAATTAGGCTTAATATTTATAAAATTATCTTCCTAAGGTGTTAAATCTCCAATCTATGTAATTAAATTATCTACTTCATAATTTTCATTTCAAAATCTGAAGTTACCATTTTGGGTTATTTCCACCATATCCTTCTGGCATTTCCATTCTTTCTAAGTTTCTTTTAATTTGATTCTTATCTCCTATCTTAATTTTGTCTAATTTTTTATAAGTGAGTATTTTATTAATTATCTTGTAATTCTTTTAGTATCTTTTCTCCAAAATAAATTATCGTTTTTTGTATTTCTGTTAAATCTTTTTCTATTTTTAACTGTCTATCTTGTTCCTCTAACTTTTGATATTTATCCATTTAGATGATCTTCTCTGTAATGCTTAGTTAACTCTTTATGCCTCCTTATCTGTTTTTGTCTAAGCTCTACCATTATGATAATATGTTCATCTATTTTTCTATGTATTAATGACAATATTTCGCCAGATGCTCGAGAAATTCTTGAGTATTCTAATCTAAATTCCCAATATCTTTTTTCAACTTTACAATCTTTGACTCTTCGATCTATCCCTTTTTTTTTTTAAACAAAAATCTTATCACGAACTTTGCAATTTATGAAATCAGCCTAATCCATAATACCAACTACTATCATCAATGATATTATAATATCTAATTCACTCAACCATATCTATTTCTGTGTCGTTTTCTATATTATCTTCCTCACCCCCATGATTTGGGTTTTGTATATGTTCAGTAAGGAGAATCTCTAGATCTTCATCTTGTACAGTGACCTTTATCTCAACGTTATCTATGTGAAAACAGGCTCTGATACTAAAATAGCTGGTCGATGATGTTTACCGATTCAGAACCACAATGTTTCTTATCATATTATCTTGTTTTATAATCAAATTTATAACATTATGACTAATAACCATTATGTTGATGTCTATCATTTGTAATAATAATAATATCTTCCATAATAATATTCTAGTCTATAATAGCTATATCTATGGTCATTATAAGATTTGACTGCAGTATGCCAATCATGACATACTAGGCTGAAATTTTCCCTATCAACTCTATGTAATATAGATGCAATCGATTCTAATATATCGTTTGGTAATTTAGAGAAATCTCTTTCACTTTCAGAAATTGAGTAAACTAAGGTTGAAGTGAATAAAATCTCTTTTATCTTTGTCGAGTTTTCCTTTCATAATCTGTTTATAATAATCTGTTTAATGTAGATTATAAATCTTAATAGCGTAATCCCAATTATGACACACCAATCGAAATGTTTGTCTATCTATGGCAGGTAATTTAGATGCTATCAGTTCTAATATATCTGGATGCAGCTTAGAGAAATCTTTCTCGGGATTTATGTGTTCTTTTTCCATTCATCATTTTTTTTAAAAAAAAGTTATTCAAATAATAGTAGATATAAGAATAGTAGTAATAATATTTATATTATCTTAGGATAAGAATAAAAAGATATACAAAGTCTCTATTATCTCTAGCTAATCTACCATTAAACCGTTCGTTAAGGTAATATTTTCTATGAATATTATGGTTCCTAACAACAAGATTCCAATCTCTGCATACTTCTTGAAAATTCTGTCTATCAACGATAAACAGTTTAGATGCAATAGTCTCTAATATATCAAGTGGTAAATCAGAGTAATATCTTTCAAGTTCCATATTCATTCTCGAAACATAGAAAAACATATTATTCAAAGATCATAAAATTTTTCAATTTATAGAAAAAGGTCCATCATGCTTTCGCACCTTCGTTTCCATTTTGACCAGAATTACTCTAGGTATCTGGTGGAATTTTTAGCGTGTGTCTCAACACCAACCTTAAACTAGGAAACTTTCCTACTGTCCCTCCAGAATAACCCAGCACAGCCTAAATTCGTTTTCTACCTTTAGGCTTAAGGAAATTTGGGGTACAGAATATAGGGGAACTTTTGTATATAAACTAACAAAAGTTTAAGAACAAAGAATAACACACTTTTCTAAGGGGAATGAAAGGAAACCATTTTATTTACTCATATTGAAAAGCTTACAAAGGTTGAAAAGGATCACACCAAAGCTGAAATTTTTACAAGGGTTGCCTGACGATTACAAAGCTGAAATTCTAAGGTTTTTCTTCCTTTCTTTCTCTCGGCTTTCTCTCTATTTTTTTCTGGTATTTTGCTCGGGTTTTTCCCTTTGATAAGCCCCTCTATTTATAATAGTCTTGGTTGAGATACAAGGTACGTTTCAACAGTATGTAACAGTGCCTCGTATTGATGGCTTCTTGTTTTTTCTTCAAGCTGGCTGAAATTCCTTATTGTGTTGGCACAAATCCTTTATTATTTTTTCAAAAGTTTGTTATATCTTAACAAAAGTTAGTTACACTTCTTTATCTCCTTCTGTTGACCTTATCAAACCTCTTAAATTCTCTCTTCTCTTCTTTTGTCTGTCTGTAATCTTCTTATTCGTTGCCTGTACTGGTATCACATTCCATCGTTTCTTTATCTTTACACTTCTGAGAGGCTAGGCATACATTTACTTGGTGATTTCTTTGCCGGCTAATCTTTCTCTGTGTTGTAGGGCTGGACTTGATTTGTCCGCTTTCGCCCGTCATTATCTTCATTTTAAAATATTTTTCAGTCGATGTTGGTGTTGACTTGGCTAGTGCAGTCATTATTGAAGAATGGCTCTTCATTCCTCCATAGGTCAAGAATTTCTTGAAGCAACTTTCCATCCCCTAAAGTACAATTCTCATTCCAAAAGCTCTTCGATAATGAACATCTTCATCATCATATTTGATGAAATCCTTTTTCTCTTCTGGTTCTTTGATCGAAAATGCCTTTGCTTTCCCTACTTAAATGTATTGATAGGAATTATAGTTTTCATCATCATAGAACTCAAGTCCAGCAAATAAGAACTTTAGTACCAGAACATGTTGTAGTGAAATTGTAGGATTGTTCAAAGAACAATCTTTAATTCCTTCTTTAATCCATAGCAGTAATGAACCAATTTCAAGGAAATCGGGTGAAGTCATAAATATAGAGTTTATCGCTCCAAAATTATACCAATATTGAATTTCATTAGGATCAAAATCCTCCAAATAATTATCTTGGGATAAATTCCAGTGAAATCTAGATATCTGTATTTTTAAGAGAGTAAAATTCTCTCATCATCTCACTGTATCTGCCTGGTGATGAAATATCAAGATTCCTCATAGGAATATCAGAGGATGCTTTAGTCCTTTGAGGACGTAAAGAAATATCTTCTTTTTACCTTTATCTTTGCTTGTCGGGCTGAACATTCTCCGGTAACCGGAATCTCAACCCTTTCTAATTCTATCTATTTTAGTAAATTATCGATGACTTCTTTGGCAACCGAATAGTTACCTATCTTGGCCATTATCATGGAACACTCTGCCTTAAGTAGGCTTTCAATCTCTTCTGCACTCTTATAATTAGACATCTCATTAATCTCTGTAGCATTATGCTTTATCGACTGAACTTGAGCATCTGTTTCTTTAATCATATCAATAATCTTTTTCATTAGATCTGCCATTTCTGGTTGGAAAATTTGCTGAAACATTTTTGTCAGATTTAATAATTTTAATATGAAATGAATATTCAGATAATAACATCTGCCATCTAATCTATCTTTTATACTCAAGTTTAGAAGGTAAATTATTCTGAATAAATGCCTTAACCTGTGTATTATCAGTTCTTAATTTAAATCTCTTAGGTAGTAAAATAATAAAGCTTTTGACAACTTTTAACTATAGCTTTTTGACAACTTTTAACTAAATTATTCTGAATAAATCTCTTAACTTGTGTATTATCAGTTCTTTTTCATTTATACGATATCTAGTCTGTGTACCTGAAAACGTTCCAAAACAATATTTGAATGCTTCATCCTCTGGAGAATCTATTTTTAAAATGCCACTCCATCCATGTTCAGAAGCATTAGTTTCCTATATTAAATTATCACTATCTACTGTAATTTGGGTAAATCTTTACATTTTTCTTTTATTTCTTTTACTCTGTCCTCTAGATATCTATTAAACTCAAATAGCTTATCTTTCTTGAGTATTTCTTGTAAAGGTTTTCTTAGACATGCTAAATTTTTAATAAAATCAGAAGCATAATTTAACATTCCAAGAAAACTTTATACTTGTTTTTTGTCATTTAATCTATCTGGAAAAGCTGATATTTTTTCAACGATATGACTTTGAAGTTTTATACCAGTTCCATCTACCTACATTCCTAAAAACTCTATCTCATTTTGAAGAATCTTTGCCTTTTTCTATGATAAAACTAATCTATTTTCTAGGCATAGATTAACAAATGTATCCAAACGTTTTAAGTGAGAATCTAAATCATCAAATGAAACTAAAACATTATCCATTTTTCTTTGAAATATCTGAGGTGCATTTTTTAATCCAAATGGCATTACTAACCATGCATAATGTCCTTGTGGAGTAGAGAAAGCAGTGTAAGGGATACTATCCTTATGCATTTTTATCATCCACTCTTACAATCAAACTTAGAAAATATCTTTTTATTCTTTATCCAATTCATTAGACTCTCTTTATGTGGAAAGAAGTATCCATCAGATATAGTGACTCTAAACGGAATTATGGTGGGAAGAAAAAAAATAGAACCTTTAACTGCAAACAACTTCACTCGAAAGTTTTATCGCAG
>JAOXNR010054012.1:0-13226 GCA_028571225.1 Parsonsia alboflavescens | reverse complement strand
AACAAGCACATTCTTTTTGATCTCTCAAAGCGGCTAGACTTGGACTTTAGGAATGGCTTTACCCCTTCTTTGGGATACATCGATAAGAACCTCACAGCCACACGTAACCGCAATGTATCAAGCACAATGGATGAGAACCATCCTGTCACACAATGTAACAAACTAATATCAGAATTGAAATAATAACTGTGTAAAATTGATGGATACAAGTAAAATTAGCTTAAAGAGACAACATGCTCATCAGAACATGAAAGAGTTTAACAATTGAGAAATTCCAAGTCAACCACCGATTCTAACATATAGCTCTAACTTTGGGAAACTCTCCTTTCTGACCCATTAAGTAGGACATTTAGTTTAATTCTGTTTATAAGTCTTTCAGAGATCAATGGTGCAGTGGTTTTACTTCTCTTTAACATGTTTGGGCCGAATATAAATTCTCAACCATGAGTTCAACAACAAACGGGTGAAACAGAATAAATTTGTCGATAATAAGAGTTGCACACAAGACCATTGATACCACGTTAAATTACCACCTCTAAGATCTTAACCCAGTAGAGAGGGGTAGAATTTAACCACTTAACAACATAATATGTGTTAAAACTTGAGAAACACCCAAAAAGCCCAGCAGTAGAATTTAAAAAAATAAATAAATAAATAAAAAAGAAAATTAAAACATTACATAACATGCATTGGCTTAGCATAACATACATTGCAGGTTGCTTGAGTAGGTGGTTTTCTTATTTCTTCTTGAATGTAGTCATCTGCAAGTTCGAAGAGCCAAAATGAAGTTTGGCATTTATAAGGGAAAACTCGGAAAGCACATATATCCTCCCATCTAAGACTGCATCTGTACAGAATAAAATAATGATTGAAAGTGAAACCATTTGCATGTGGCAGGATGTCCAAAATTGATGAATAACATTGAAACCAGAGATAATTTTTTAACCACCCAAGCTAATGATCCTGCAGTAACTTTTGCCAAGAAAACTAAATATTGTCAAATAGAAACATGAATGACTTAAAAAATGATAAACTAAAATGACCAAAGATCTTTTTGAAGTATAAATTACAGGTTTAATTTAGAGGTAAAGGCAGGGTAAAAGGCATTTTTGACAGCAAAACCATAACTAAGAACTCAAAATTTTCTTAATAACAATTCTCCTAACAATCCCCATTGAAGATGATTCGAAGAATTATCACCCTCTGTCAATCATTTTATGCTAAAACTGCCATGGTATTTGTTTCCTTTTCTATTATGTGTATGATAAAGGGTTGAACAATTAAAGAATTATAGAAGTCAAGGAGAAGAAAGGAGAAAAAGAGTTCAACTATAAGAACAAACAAATATAGATGCTTCAGAGCTACTCAAATCAATAAAATCTACAAAATAACTCAGAAGAACATTTCTTTGCTGTCTTATGATTAATCAAAATTGGGTTATCAAAATGGAATATGTACAAATGATTTCTCCAATGATGTTAGTTATGAAAGCACAGACACAAACCCAGATACTTCATAAGAGCTCTGTAGTGGTTCTGGGATCAGGAAGTTAGTCCTTTGATATCTATACCAGAAAAATGTCAAGTAAGCTTGTCTACGGAATTTTTGTTTCAGATGTTAGACATGTAAACTAATGAAACAAATATATGGGAGGTAAATATCATTTACAAAAAAAGAGAAGCCTAAAGAATAATAAAATTTCAGCAAATCTTTCTAAATTTGAATGCAAGCCTTTTGCACCAATTCTAAAATAAGCACCAAAATCAAGGAGAATCACATACATCACTACAGCAGAACATAATCAGGCCAAAAATCAAAAATTAAGAACGCAATTATAAACTGCACAAAGAATTTCCAAACTGTTTCGTAAATCAAACTAGTCTCTAGATCTCTACATCCTCAATCCAAATGTAAAATTTTGGAGGAAAGACAGATTCTATGCCAAAAGCAAAAACATATCTGAATTTCCCCAAGTAGATGATGAATTTGGATTGCCCACATGGATAATTTGTCACTTAATGCTAATATAAGTTTGATTCAGAAATTTTAAAGTTCTAATACAATTCTCACATGCAAGACTCAGGATCTTTGCGAAGATCATATCCTTTTCTGACATAGAACCTAAGGAAAGGCAAATTTGAAAAATAATAAGCTGCTCAGAAGAGAAGCCTGCAACACAAAAATGGACAATGCGTAAAGTCTTGAGAGAAGTATTTAATCAAAATGCAATATTCAATTCATCTACTGTAACCTTCTCAGCATATTGCTTCCAATTTCCAGACCTCCGCCAAGTAAACGTTCACAGAGTGAATCTTTAACCCATATAAGACGTTCATCAAACAGCTCACATACAGTCTTTTGCCACTCCCCTTGTTCTGAGTCTTGTGATATGTACTTCTCCCAATTTATTTTCTTTGGTATATGTGTGAATGTTAAGCGCAACAGAACTCCAACTATATTTATTGGCTTTTAAAATCAAACTTTACTTCTTCCCTCAACAAAATAGATAAATCTTTTGCAACTTCAGGTAATTCTCAATTTCCCAACATCTCAAAAATTATCTTCAGGTAATTCTAATTGTGAGAAAATAAAAAATATTAACTTCATGATTAATCATTTTCATCAATCAAAACTATTCTAGACCTTTGGGACTATAATAACTATTCTAGTATCTGGTACAAATGTGATCAGATGCTATCAAATTTCTTTTTTTTTTCCTTTTTTTTCTTGTCCTTCAAGAAATTATCTTCCTGGTAGAAAACTTCCCAAACACTCATGAACATAGCAAAGTAAACAAGTATTCTAAATCCTTTGCAAACTTCCTTGGCATCGGTTTGCAACGTAACCATTATGATCAAATACTATGGTAAAATTTACCATAATCCTGCTCAAACGGGGATGTTTGCCTTTTCCCATAGGACTAAGGTTCATAGGAAGAAAACATTTCTCCTCCTGCAATGCAGTACCTATCACGTATCCCCTCATGTCAAAAAAGGTATGATCTAAAATGTAACGAAAATACTGTAACAAATGCAAGGTATTCAGTCATTTGTGTATCATGATGAAATAAGAAAAAGAAGCTAAAATGGCTCTTGGAACAGAACCATCAAAGGAAGACAAGAAAATTGCTAAAATCTACAACAGGATATCTTTGACGTTAAAGTCAAGTGCAATACTTGGTTCAATATCAATCTGCAAAAATAATTAACAGAAGTCAGAATAATCAAATATCTTGATGACAGATAGGCAGAAAAGATGAATTTGTATATTTGAGGTAAAAAACTGCACCAAGGGGACAAGGAGAAAATAATACCTTGAATCTAAAAGCCAAGCTTATGTTGCAAGAGAACACATACCCTTTCTTCTTCAGTCTGGAATCGCGTACTTTCTCCTGGTTCCTTTTCAAGATACTAGCATTTGATGGTTTCAACCAGCAGGTAATAGCGCTAAAGTGAAAGGCTGTAAAATTTGATTATGAATTAAAAATAACTTGAACCCAATGGTTCAAATGAAAAGAGAAGAAATCACATCCAAATTATTTTCACGTTTTTGGTTAATTGAGAAAAAAACTGAGCATATAGTATAATTTTGTCTAAAGTGGGTGGCATGTTGGCAATGCATGTTAACCTGAGTGGATATATTAGTAGCTAAAAATGCAATCTATCAAATTCCGAAACATGTATCTGAGAAGAAATCATAACTTTATAAGAAACATCCTATAAAACATGAGTGGATATACTATTTTTGTCACTCAATAAGAAGAAAAGGAACTTTCCCTCAAATTCCAAAACATATATCCTCATTATTACACAGTTAAAAATTTAAAACGTAAGGAAAGTCTAACCAAAATCAGCCCAATTTCTCTTCTTTCATCGGGCAACATCTTCATGAATGGCAAGGACATGTTAGTAATCTGCCATTCCTACAAAACACAGAGAGAGTGAACAAAAAAAATAAGATTGAAACAAAAACTGTAAAAATAAAATAAAATAATTTGCAGACTTAGTGCCTGGAGAAGATTTTAGTGTAAGAAAATTCAAAAGAACAGTAAATGTGACAAGAATAAGAAACCACATTTTCTACCATTAAAATCATTCTTTTTCACCAGGGACCTTGGTGTTGGAGCAGCAAGGTACTGTTTTTCAGGCTCACTGACCGCTTGCACAGTGTCACTTAATTCTCGACACAAATCCTGCCGATCTGTTGCAACAGGATTTTCCAGCACCCTGTTTAGTTCAGTATCTTGTGCATGCTTTACTCTACTCTTTGTTATTCTCAACAAGAACTTATTGCAAGCCTGAAGTTTTCCAAAGGCAGGATGTGAATATGGATCTTCAGGATGGAAATGGAGCTCCAACTTGCTTGGCTGGGAACTGCAAGCCTGAAAATAACATTACGACTAGAAGATCTGGGTCTTTATATATTTGAAATTCATAAATAATTTTCTACAAAGAGTAATCAAATATTCCTAAAAACAAGCATACAAGTATCACAAGTACTTTGAGTAATCAAGTGAACGGAACTAAAGACAGACAGACCTCCAAAACTAAAGAAACTCAAAAAGCACAAAGAGTTAATGCTTTGAAGAAACATCCTTCAATCAGTTAAACAAGCTTGCATCCCAATTCAAATTTGCATAAATACAAAGACCATTGTTGGTGTACACAAAGTTACGGTCATGTACAGAAAACCTTAATATTAAGCTGAATTAAGTGCGCGAGAGCTATTAATCATTCGAAACAACAATGAAAATACAAAAAGATCATACTTTTACCCCTAAATGAAAAAGGGTAAAGTGAAATCCACAAAATTGTGGCTTGACAAACCTTGGCAATGGCTAGGGTACCCCAAGAGTTTCAATTGCTTGTTCCATGGAAGAAGGATAAGCTGGATAATGATCTGCAAAGGCTTCATTAGTGGGCAATTTACCAGAGATTTTGCCTTCCTTTACAATCCCCATTGCTTTTAGCTTTAACTTCCTACGCCTACTCTGCTTCTGCCCTTATATAGGTTTCTTTTCATTTTTCATTTTTCTGTTTCTTTTTCTCTTTGTGATAATTTTTGTATTTAACAAAAATAAGTATTCAAATTTGATCCGATAACTTCTGCAGGCTTATTTTCTGCCGTATCCCCCATGATAGCCACCACCGGTGCCACCGCATCAACATCAAGCGCTTCCACGACCGCATCACTTTTGACAGCAAAGTTAGAATCAGAGCCAGTAACCATAGTCTCACCATCCGCAACTGCAAGCTCCCTTTCTTTAACTTCATCAACCTCTTTTTCTGCTTTCTCCTCGATAACAGCAACCCTTGGCGCCGCCACATTTGCCCCATTCAAAAGAACGATGTTTCGATACCTAATCTTTGAATTTGAGGAAAACTCAAATGAAGTAAAATTTAAGTGATTCCTAAAAGAAGAAGATCAGAGATGAGGTGTAAGGAGTATCAGAAACCTTCTTGCTTGTTAAACTAAGAATGTCCTTGATAAAGACCCACAAAAAAGTATGCCTTGCTTGTTGAAAGAATGGGTGGAATCTTCACCGACTTGGGTTAGGAAAAGGAAAAATTACAGAACAAATATGGCAAGTCCCACAACAGGCTTCCAGAACCATGGCATAAAACTAGAGGAGAACATAGCAGAAAGCTGATTCTTTTAAGATCAATGGTCAATCTCGAGTTCTGAGAGACGACTTTGAACTGTCACCAAGAATGCTTCATTATGTAGAAAAAAGGTTTCATGAGTGATTATGCAATGGAGCCATCAGTAAAATGAAACAAAGATTGAGTCATCAAAACATCAAATGCAATTGAAGCTGTAACCTCCCATGTATATCTAAGCAATGATCATAAAGATGACAACCAGAATGACTTTTTCCCACCTTCCCAGCACCTCTTTACAAAGCATTACAAACAGAAGAATGGATAAATTGGCTCGAAACAACACATCGGATGAGATCATGTTTCAAATGGATAAATAATCAAATTTGACAAGAACATCCAAAGGATTATCTATATTCTTGATGGGAAATTTATGTACCGTTTGGCCTAATTATAGAGGTATCCTTTTCTAGAGTTCACATGCACCTATAACTTTGTAGCTCCAGTTATAATACGTCAGGGATTTAATAGCAGTGAGAAAAACACAGAGGCTTTTCATTTATACTCCAAAAAGTATTTCGAGCCATCACTCAGAAAAGCAAATCATATGAAGTAACTTGTTCTTTTATCATTTCCCAACTCATGATTTGAAAACCTTACCTTGCGGGTGCAATGGCCGGTTCATTTTCATGAATAGATATTGCCCTGAACCCCATAGGGTATAATACTTCTTAATAACTGCATAAATAATTGCTACTAGTCATACACACATAGACACCCATGAGAAAGCTGAATATCATAGTCCACTTTAGAATTTCTCACAAAAGAGATTGACCAAGAGATTTAATCTAGAACAGGCTCTTTGTACGGAGACCCCCTTCATGATTGCCTGTCTGCATAGACAGATAAAAGTTCCCATGAGAAACTCTATTCACCAAATAATCCTGCAGTTGACAATTTATTCCTTATGATCTGAAATTGCCATACTTGGATTAACATGTAAAAGGAAGATCCTTTCAGAATTAGATAATCTTTGATACTTGGAAAAGTGGCGATACCTCTTTAGCTTTCTTGATAGCAATTTCTGATCTATCCAAGCCAATGACATATGGGCATGCAATTGTCACTACATCATAGCCCCATTGCATGTGAAAAATTATGCTTAAGCCATGCTAGGGATAGGGGAAGAAATGAGAATTGAGAAAATTATGCTTGTGCAGGCTAAACAGCATAACATCCAACACTTACTATAAGGAAATGAGAAATGAGATTCCATGACTTCATCTTTATATTTAATAGATCTCTGAAGTCTAAAGTAGTTAAATGTCCAATATATCTATGCAAGTGTTCTTAACCAGGTATCAACCGACGTTCTTTGTAAGGTTTCATATCTATTGGCTCTCTGTCTAAGTGAGTATCCATTCCAGGCAGAACAAGAAGACGGTACACTTTGCAACATAAACTGTTCCTTTCTATCAAAAAGATATCAAAATGTATCTTTGAAACCTTCAAGTTTGCATTTTCATTTAGAGAAAACAACCCAAGAAACCAACCAGTAACAAGGTAAACAAAGTTTCCTTCAAAAGTGTCATCCTCAATTGAACTAAGGAATTATAACACAGAATACTATTGAACTATAATTGGAAAGAAAATTTACCAGCGGTAGATTCAGAATGCAACAACTGTTGAGATTTGTCAACTTTAGAAGTTATTGTTCTCTGGGATTTTGATAAATTTTCGGAGCAACTTTTCTGGGCCTAGATGGTTAGTTGAGAAGAGCAGAACCACAGGCGTTGTACAGAATGGGAGAAAGAGGTAGAGAAACGAAAGAATAGTATAAAAATGAAGAGAAATACTGGTTGGATAAAAATGAAAACTAATAGTATATAGTCCACAATAAATAATCAAAATAAACAAACTGCCTTTTAATAATACATAATCATAGTCCGAATCAATCAATATTAGTCTTCTTCATCCCCTGCCATACGAATTTGAGATATAATTAAATAAAGTAATGATATATAAATATCAAGAAATGAACATTATATAATTAAAGCGTGGAGATTTGCACCTCCACTCGATTCAACACCATCCCCAATTGATATTATAGGCACATGCCGGACTTTGTGAAAATCAACACCTTCTTCGTTACGTATTCTGTTGTTGAATACTAGCGGCATTTCAACGGTCACCAGCTCCCCAAGCAGTCTCAGGGATTTCATTCCATCTGGAATCATTTCTAGTTGGCAGCAATGACATATAATAACTTTGGAAAGATTAGGTATGCCTCCTTCATCAATTCTCCACTTTTTTAGAGAATCCAAAAAAAGGAGCCCAAGGACTTTAAGATTTGAAAACCTAGTTGAGCTGCAAGTCAATTCTTCCAGCCCCTTGAAACATCCTTCCAAGTGAAGGACCTTTAGTTTCGGAAGCATCTCAAGCATTGGTGTTGGATCTTTCTTCATATCACAAAAAGAAAATACCAACTCTTCCAAACCAGATGATTCAAATTTATAAGGTAATTTGTCTATTGGAACTGAGTCCATACATAGGTATCAGAGTGCAAGACAAGTGAAAAGCTTCTCTAATAGGGCACGACCATCTGTGCTCCTTAAATCACAACCATGACGAATATCAAGTCGTACCTGATCTATTTTAAACCATTTCTTTCCATTTCCATCAATACAACTAATGATATGATAAAGATTCTCATTATCTTTGACAGATGATTGAAAATCCCTCAAATTAGTCAGTTCCTGGAGATTTTTCACTTGTATGTGGTCTAAAGCAATGGACAAAGACACTAGCTCAGTTAAGCAGCCCAATCTCAATTTTCGATCACCTGGACAACATCCCTTACCTAATTGTAGGTGCATTAATGTTTTCAGTTTCCAAAACACATAAGATGGTATCTTAGTATCATAATTATTAAAAGGAACTAACACAAAAGTCTGCAAGTAAGGCAACTTAGCTAATGATGATGGCACCTCATCCAATACACAATGCTCAAAACATAGAAATCTCAAGTGGATTAGGTCTTCTATAACTTTGTTGAGCAATTTCTGCTTCTGAAATTTCTTTCTTTGAAAGGTGAGCACTCTAAGGAATCTCAAGTTTCTCAAACTCTTCAACACCCAAACAACAGTCACAACCTCAGAAAAATAATCGTATTCATCCCTTAAGAAATACGCTCTTGAGCCTTCATTGGCTTCTCGGAAAATATTGTTATAGACATTATCATCAGCCTTACCGTGACAAACTAATCTATAACCAGCATTCACAGTAGATATTTGTTTTCCATCATCAGATAATTGCATCACCTTGAGAAACTCCTCTTCTTCACATTTCTTCAGACATAAATCTAGCATGAGATCATGAAGACCACACTGCACGTAGGCAGATGATGACTCGGAGAAAGGCACTTGGACAAGACATCTGCTTACCAATTGTTTCAAATACCTTTCTACAACGTCCCTTAATGTCTCATCCCTTCTTTGATGCTTTGACAAAACCATGCCTTCTGCTATCCATATCCAATACAATTCTTCCGAACTTATGTCCTCATCTTCTTTATAGAGACCCATATAGAGAAAACAAGGTCTCAAGTGATATGGTAGATCATCATAGCTTAAACTTAAGATATCCATCAATTGGTTGTCCTCCTCTATCCTTTTGTATGAATCCCTTCATTCACTTTCTCCCATTCCTCTAAAGTTTCTTTCTGGCGCAAAATCCAACCCATCACTGAGATTGCTAGTGGAAGGTGTCCACATTTTTTAATAATCTGCTCTCCTATATGTTTGTACTCTTCTTGATGCTTTGTAAAAAAATACAAAATGTTTCTTTATATGACCAGAAATATAGCTTCACATCGTAACATATTTTAACTAGCCATTTATTATATATATATATATATATATATTGAAATATAAAACTTGTATAATTAACTCTATATAGTTTTTTCATGCTTAGCTGCCAGGATATTTAGATCACATACCACTAGTAGAACTTTCACTGGTGAATGCCTTTCTCCTGAGTAGTTGCCAGGCTTCATCTTCATTGAAAATTTTTTGTTCGTGGACAAAACTTCCTATTCGAGCGACTTCTTCAATACGAGTTGTAACCAGCAATTTGCTTGTAGCGGGGAATGCACGTTTGAGAATTTCCAAGTGCTCCTTTCTCCAAATGTCATCAAGGACAACCAGACATCCTTTGTCTCCTTGAGCTTTATAAAGCTCTCGAACCAATTCAGGGTATTCCATTTTGTTAATATGATCATTTCTGTCTACTCTAAGTTGCCTTAAAATTTCTTTCAAGAGATGATCTGCATTGAAATTTTGGGAAACGGTAACCCAAGCAAAGGATTCAAAATGTTTTCGAACACCCAAGTGGCTGAAAACTTTCTTAGCAAGAGCAGTCTTCCCAGAACCTCCCATTCCCAACATGGAGATGATGATTCTTCCTTGATCTGTGCTAGTAGTCATAAGTGATACTAATTTAAGGACATCCTTCTCCATCCCAATGAAATGTTCCTCAACGTCATCAACAAAAGTTTGCCTAAGCAAATTTCTGGTTCCAGCAGCATTGTAGCTTTCTCCTGTTTCCTCAATTAGTTTTGTTATTCCATAACCTTCCATTCTTTTTGTGAGACCTGCAATTTCTTTTCTGATGCCCTCTATTTCTAAGCCAACTCCATGAATATTCACCCCCTCATTCAACAAGCAAGCACACCTTTTGAATTTCTCTTTTATTCCCTTACCTGATTTTCTTCTAGACTCAACTTTAATCGCATATGTTTCGAGCACATTCTCAATTCTATAAGTAAGCTTCCTGATATTCTTTAACCAATTGCGAACGCTCTCACTCTCATGTTGTCTCTTCTCTGCATCCCTTAGGTAACGCTGCATTGTCTCCAACTCTGCTTTCATATCTCCAACTTCATCTTTCACCCCAGATAAGAAATCAGCTTCAGCAATCAAGATACCACCAATTGCTTCTACGACTTGGGAGAGAACAGCTGCAGCGGCCATAATATCTTTCTTCTTATATGATAGAAGATTAATCTCAAATTTGTGTGAAAAATATCAATTTTTATATATGATTCTCAAGGAGATAAAATAAAAAGAGTTAATAATTCGTTTTAGCTCGAAAATTTATTCTATTAGATCAAAAAATTATAAGGAAAGTAATATGAATATATTAAATATCATACAAAATTTCTTAAAAGATTATATGAATATTAAAATTTTTAACTAAATGTTAACTATATAATAGTGAGGAGCTAAAACAGGTCAATTATTAATTTGATTTTTTTGATGAAAAAAAGGATTTGTGGAAAAGATTATTAACAAATATATTTGACTTGTGAAATCGTAACATAAATTATTACAGATAAGATAGATTGTTCATTGTCAAAATTGATGACAGAGTTCGAATCTCAGTATCTGTTTCTACTTTAAATTGAAACGGTCCGGTTCTGACAACCATGGGTAAAATATAGAAGATAGATTTTGGGAGGGGTGACATGTTCATGAAGACTGAAGGGAGAGAGAGGGAGAGAATATCAATATAAATATAAATATATATATATATATATATATATATTTATGAATTCTCCTACGTGCATCATTTATGAAATGACGTCGTTTCACTTAGACAAATTAGTGAAACGACGTTCCACGAATGGTGCACATAATAGAATACTTATATATATATTTATATATATATATATATTTATTTATATTTATATTTATATTTATTTATTTATTTATTTGAAGACTATATGGAGCTGAATTCAAGTTCATTATTAGGGCTTTGGATGTTTTGGATAGATAGTTTCCAATTAGGGCATTTAGTTGATAATTTAGGAATAGTCAATGTGGCTAAAGATTCTTTAAAACTGAAATAGAAATTTCACTTTTTAAAAATTTCAAAAAAATCAGATTTTTTTTTTCTCAATTGTTTTCACTAAACTCTCTCTCAGTAAAATTTCTCAAGTCAAACCCTTGTTCCCCTTTTATTTTGTTTTTGCTTATTTCTTTATTTTATTTTCTACTTTTGAAAGATCAATGTCCAATTAAATGTAATTCATTTTATCTTCTCAATTTCAAAAATCAAAATCACAACTTAATTAAGTTTTTTTTTTAATTACTTTGTTGAAATTTTAACATAATAATTAGAATTTTTTAAGATGATAGTGGTTTGTTTTGATTTTTAGGTTATTTATTGTATTTTCTATATTTCAATTATTTCACCCATTTTTTTATTGTTAATGGTGCAAATATGTTGTGCCACAGAGCTCTCACATTAAAAAAAAGGAAAACAAGAAAAAAGAGGTCTATTATGATAGAAATGGTTATGGTTATGGATAACTTTTCTCAACAGATAAAGTTATTAGATATCATTCTATGGTTATGGTTGAGTTTAATGGAATTTATAGTCCCATCTCAACTTTTCACGAATTGATTAAATTAAAATTGCATTATTTTTCTTCAACTCACCATTTCTAAAGGGAAATTGAAGAAATAAATTAGATTTATCTTTGAAGGATTATTCAAAATAAATTTGAACGAAAAACATGAATTGAGATTCTAAGTCAATAATAAAAAATGTTTAAAAGATGTTCTTTCTCTTCTTAAGATGACTCGGTAATTAATTTATAAAGAATCATTATTATCAATTTACCATTATAATGATGGTAATTAAGACAATAGCAAAAAATGAAACCTGAAAACCACAATATTACCACGATTAGGTTGAATTAGAGTTAAATCCTTAACAATCGTTAATATTTTTCAAAATGACATACTTACATCATATGCTCAGCATGTATGCCGCTTTAAGAATAATTGGAGAAGTATTGTTTGAACCGTTACGAGGCAATTTGTAAATTCATGATGGATTATAATGACTGGAAAAAAAAAATGAGATTATTTTTTTTTTTTCCAAATACATAAGACCAAATAGATGAAAAAGGTTTTTAAAATGATAAATTTATCTTCACTAATTAATCACGTGTTGAGTATTGCGTACGTAACTTAGTTCATCTTATCGTATTGGTATTAGTAGCGGTAAGTGGGAAGAATACTGGCTCTGGCTTCCTCAAGCTTGAACCAGTAGCCTATGCGAAACAAGCCTGCACCAGCTTGGGAATGGTCAAGAAGTCTTGGATTTCACATTGACTGAGCTGTTATGACAGTTGATAAATTTATAAGAAATCATTATGACTAAAAAATATATAGAATTATTAATCAATCCAATCCTCAAACTATATCTTTTTGGAAGGTTTGATCCCTAAATTTTTTTTTTTAACCTGTATAGTCCTTAAATAATTTATATTTTGACTATTTTGATAGAATTCTTCACAAATTTTACCATAATTTGGAGTCATATTGGCCAATCCAATTGATGAATGACAAGGCTAAGCAAAATGAAGCTCGAGGGTATAGTTTGAGGATTGGATTGTCCAAAATGACTCCAAAATCTGGTAAAATTTGTGAAGAATCCGATCAAAATGATCAAAATATAAATTGTTTAATAACTAAATAGGCTAAAAAAAAAAATTTAGAGATCAAAACTTCCAAAGAATATAGTTTGAGGATTGGGTAGTCAATAACTCAAAATATA
>JAOXNR010054010.1:0-13235 GCA_028571225.1 Parsonsia alboflavescens | reverse complement strand
ACACACACACATATGTTTAAAATAATGCTATCATTATGGATTTTTATTGGGAGAGCGTAATACACCTCTAATGTAACTTTGATACTTTGCCCTATTTCCTTAAGAGTTTTCGTTTCACTCTGTGATTGGAGAGTGGCATTGGGTTTTGTTCCAAAATTTTCCTTCCCTTCTCAGAAATAATCACGTCTAATCATCCCTTTCGTACTTTTTTTACACTCAAAAAATCTGCTGGGAAAATCCAATTTTACTACAGTGAGTGAAAAATTTAGAGGGAAGTGGGGAACAAAGAGAGCTAAAATCGAGACTGTCTAGATTATTTCCAGATTACCAAACTACCAATATCACCTACACACCTCGTCTGAATTTATCATCCCACCCTAATTGGTCTTCACAAAACCACTTCCTTTGCTGGCACTCGAATAAACATTTTCTTTATGTGTAGAGAGGAGGTTAATCTAGCTTACAACTCCTCAAGACTAAGATTCACTAGCTGAATTTTTTTTATATAATTTAATATTGAGGTTTTGGATAAATTTCTCTCAGTTTCACTGCCACCCGAAGAATCACACAATTGTCGTAGCAAGTATTTACACCGTTAAAGCGGTTGTGATTGATTCGAATGAGGCAACAAGCCCATAAGTTTCTCACTTCCTCAATTTTGCAACTTGAACTAATTTGAAAAAATTAAGGAGAAATTACATGATGTTCTTAGATAATGTATTTTGGATTGCGCATAATTGTTGAACATTGGTGACTTTTGTAGCTTGATTTTTTCTTTCTGAAGTAATCTTCTCTCTCTCTCTCTCTCTCTCTCTCTCTCTCTCTCAATTTATGGTTTGGAAGGTGGCACAAGTTTACAAGGACAGAGGACTCATCTTTGAGGGCACAATTGAAAACTAAGAAAACACAAATTGTTGACCCATATAGTGTTAGTGCCCATTTTGAAATTGGGGTTTTTTTTTTTTTTTTTTTGAGTATGTGTAGGTTTTGACATATGAAATTCCAAATGAAATGAGTCTAAATCATGAATAAATAGCCTCTGTGATGACCTAGTGAGCTCCTTAAGCCTATAGACAGGTTTCACTCAAGATTTTTTATCCAGCCAATGGTGACAATTAAGTGAGGAGATGATTGAATGTGATTAAAATCTTTTAAGCCTTTTTTCCCCTTACTTTTTACAAAAGAATGACTACATGCCTGTAATTCTTGATTCCAGTTAATTTGTAGTGATAGAGTAGGCAAAATTCTCATCAGAAATGTGGAGAACGAATTTAGATTGTCCATTTGTCTTTCATAATCTCCCTCCTTTTCAAAATTGTATTTTGGAATGTCTAAAGATGAATATTCACCTAAGAGAACATATTTTGTATTTCCAAAATTTTATAAACAACTTTTTTAAGTTAAGGAATTTATATCTTAGGAGCACATGAGTGTAACCATTGACTACTAATAAGAATAATGTGGTATTGGCTGAAAGTTTAAGGCTTTCCTTAAACGTTCTAGCTAATCAAAATTGGAAATCTAACTTTGTCAGTACTGATGAAGAAATCATAAATTAGCTTAAAGTTTCAAGTTGCTTTACTTTCCAATTTCAAGTTGATGAGATTATATACATGATTGCCATTTGATGTTGGAATTAAGACCTCAAATTTTGGAAATCTTTTTGAAAAGTTAAACTTTTTGGGGGGACCCTTTTTTTTTTGTGTAAGCTAGGTTTTGCCCATGACTCCTTTATCTTCATCTCTATTTCACTGATGTAGAAGGGTGAAAAAACAGAATGGAGCTATGAAGTATATATTTTGATTATGTAAAGATTTGTTAAATTTAGAGTAGAAGGATCAACTTTCTTTTGTTATTTGATTTGGAAACTTCAAGGGAAATAGCAAATTTCTTCTTTTTTCTGATAAGTTAATTTGTATCCTACCATTAACTATCTATATTCGAACTGTAAA
Organism: Parsonsia alboflavescens; assembly: GCA_028571225.1. Taxonomy (NCBI): domain Eukaryota; kingdom Viridiplantae; phylum Streptophyta; class Magnoliopsida; order Gentianales; family Apocynaceae; genus Parsonsia; species Parsonsia alboflavescens. The sequence continues at coordinate 11,283 of JAOXNR010054010.1, read as the reverse complement.
GCTTCATCTAGACTAAAACTTATATCTTTTGATTCTATGAAACCGAAGTGCATCTATCCAATATGTTTTTCTTATGGAAGCTTGAAATTCTTACTTTGGTTTCTCTTTTTCACAATGTATTAGTCATGCTCTAGGCTAAGTGACAACTCAAGAAGTTCAAGTCTTGTTAATAAATTTAAAAGTTTGTAAAGGTCTTGAGTTTAAAATATATATATATATATATATATATTTATTTATGTATTTTTATGTATATGCATCTATTAGGGCTTAAAAGCTTTTCAAAAATTTAAGTTAGGGAACATTACTTAAAGTAAAAAAATTATTCTTTGATCAAAATCTTTTAGTCTTGGTTAATGACTGCCTAGATTTAACTTGCACCCTGTTGGCTGGATACGCTATTTTCCTCATATGTCATGGTTGTACACCCTATTGCGTAGTTTTACAAGACACCCTCATCATTGGCCCTGGTAGAACATGAATGGCTATGATATTTAAATGAATCACATACCCATATCTTATTTCTTTTGCTAGAAAACTAAGATGGAAACTAATCTTAGAATATATTTGCAAGCACGTATTTCTTCTTGGCCCCTTTCTGAATTGAGGTAAATGCATCCCTACAATTCTACATATATGCTTGACATCATTTGCAGCATGGTCAGCAGCAACAAATAAATACTTGTTCATGTATATGGTGTTAGTCATTGGCTATTTTGGGAAACTAAGACCTAGGATTTAGGGTAGTGTCTGGTAGAAAGACAAGTCTTTTATTTAGATGCAACTGTTCTGCACAACAGCGTAGGTGAAAATGCCGATGACAAGGAGTGGAAAGAGGACACAAGTTCTAATAAAGAAGGTGGAAATTCAGCCACCAAGTTCGCCACCCACTTGCACTTCACTTCATGGTACATCGTGCCTTTCCACTAGCTCTTAAAATCCACAGTCCTCAGTCAATGGAATGTTGTGCTCAACAAAGCTCCAATGCTTTTTTAAGTTTTAGTCATTCAAGGTTTGGTTACCTTGATCTTCCTATTGATAACTTTATTGAACATTTTCACCTGTGTGACTGTCATTTAACTAATAATCTTCAATATAATCTGACTAGGTACCTATTTTAGAAGGCTGCCAGAGGAGAAGCATAGCTCATATGTCATGTTAGATGCGTTGTGGTTTCACATATATGCTACAAACAAGAACTACTGTGTCTTGCGCTAGATAGCAAAGAAAAACCCATTCACAATGGAATATATTCTGCTTCTTATAATCATATGGTAAGTTTTATGCCTAATTATATCTACATCTTTTATTTACTATACTTACATATGATTCTGTTTTGATCGGACTTTAATGATTATATGACATACACATGCAGGTCACATTTCTGTCTGGTGATATTTTGTGGATTTAATGAATTGCTGCGAACCCGAGCGGGAAATGCATTATTCTTTTGGACTTGCTACAATCGAGTGGGAATCACAGCGACCTTGAAGGAATAGTTAAACAATATACTTTTCCAACTTCTACCATCTAATTTTCATTTTTTTTCTACTATAAATACTTATATATGTCTTCTATTTGAACTAATTATTTGTTTTTATCAGGTTCATCGTGGACATACACAAAATTAAAGGCAGGGATATGGACAAAGCCACCCGCAACAAGATTCCTCTGTTTTCACCTAAGGAAGATATATTGGCAGTAGGTATAAGTTGAATTTGAAGGACTTATGTGCGTATAGGCCAAGATTCATTCATCCCACTTTGGTTGTTAGGTCCCGCAACAACTGGACGGCGAAGAATGTGACTACTATGTTCTTCTGTATGCCACCCTATTTATTAAGAATGCTCCGAGTACATTCAGCATAGAGGGATTCCCACATTTTGTAAGAATCTATTGACAACTTCCAATCTATTTCATTTTGCTTAGTTGATCCTAAAACTGTTCCAGAATCTTAACACTTGTGCCATTCTATATTGCATATAACTAAGCAGTGGATTACACTTGATTACTTCAAGAATTTCTAGAGAGGACTAGCTATTGTCCCTTCTTGATTATGATTGGGACATCAATGAGGATGAGGAGACTCGTGAGGCACTCCAAGTCCGGGATGTGATAAGTGATGATGATGTAGAGGATGTTATCGAAATACTTGTGTCCAGATTGGTCACAGAAATAATAAACAGCACCTGAGTTAAACCATAGGGACCAAAGCAATTTACCAAAATACCCATGACTGGACAAGCATCTTTATAGCAAAGTTATCTCACATATGTATCAAATTACTATCTAGTGCAAGGGGACTATCTATGACATTCTTAAGGCAATCTACAGCCAAGGCAATATCTCTAGAATGTGAGGAGATGCAGCGTAACTTAGTGGAAAAAATTTAGTGGGAGAGGCAGAAATTAAAAGAGGATCTCCAAGGCAAGAAGGAGGAGTTTAAGTGTGATTTGGAGAGGGGAATGTGGGAAGAGGTTCAGGTGCGGGTAGAGGTGGAAATGATTATTGCATTTTCGAAGTTGAATCTGAGTGTTGCAGGTCTTCTACCTACAATCCCATTCCAATCCTCAAGTGCTTCAAACACTTCACCAAGGGTTGGTTCAACAAATAAAATACCAAACCCAGTCTTGATGCTTTGGATCACAACACTCCTAAAAACCCTTCACTCCTTTTAAAATACATGGTATGCATTCCTATAAAATTTTAGAATTTCTTTTTGAATATTTATGTGTTTTGGACATGAAGAAAAGGTTCAACATACATTGGTGTAGATGGTGAATTGCAATTTTGATTGCTAGTCTAATTCAAATGTCTACCTATGGTTCTAATAGTCTGCGAATTTCCTTGCACACTATTATAATTACCCTCTAAAATATGGCTGCATATATCTTTCTATGATCTCTTAATATTTACTGGATTAAGTATGCTGTGTATGACTTGATTGAGCAGTTGGAGGTGAGGCAAAATTTAGAATTAACCAAAATAAATTTGATAAAAGTTTATTGAATTTATTGCTTAATGTGGTGTCTTTTCTTTCCCAATAATTATAACCATAGGACTTTCCTATATTTCAAGTTTTGGTCTTTCAAGACTTTTGCAAGGCTACCTTAATTATTTCAAGATATGTACATACTTTTCATGTATCGAACATGGTGTTCTTCATGTATCATACTGGTCACCTTTGTACAAATAGGCCTTTAACATGATCTGGAGACAAGCACAATATAATCCCCAGTTAAGTCATAGAATTCCTCTTTTAAGCATGTATCTTAGGGGTTCAAGATAGCTGATCATGTTTGATGTCATCTTCCTTGGGCTTGTATTTTAGGTATCACCTACATGAAATACCTATGCATTCTAATTTTTGCCTAGATTTCTTTTCCCTTTATTTCAGCCAAGTACTCTTTTCATTTTGCGTGTGCACTTCATTTTGAGACAACTTATAAAAAGTTTGCAGTAGAAACACTTGAAAACTATAATTATGCATACTCCGCTAACAATCTTTTGTTCTCGAAATTATGAAACTTGCAGCAGAACTGAGATTTCTGCTTGTATCATTTTGGTCCATGTTTTGATGTTGTAGAATGCAAAGATGGTGGCAAGACTTGCAATTATTGATGAACTGAATTAACTTGGATTCCAAATTCTCTTGTTTGTTTCATGATTGATCTATACATTCAAAATGGGTATACTAGTTCTAGCATTATTATGTCACAGCCACTTTTGCTTTAATTTTGTTCTTATTTTCTGGGAGACTGAATGAAATATTGAGTTGCCATGTGAGTTTTGAATGTTTGTCTTGTCGGGAGATTTCGTAACTAAAGTGTTGGTTGTTTGTGATTATCAACTGGGAGCGGAGTTCATTTCAATTGGATGTAGTTGGATTGTTGCTATTTTGTTAGTTCCTGCTGGAAATGTTGTTGGATACGGCCATAGAACCTCACAATGTTCTATTTTAAAGGAGAACTTTGTCAAAATTTTCTAAAAAATGTGAAGTGTGACACTTGTCTTTGTTACTTGGCAAATTACATTAGGATATATTCAAGTGGTTTGTGTCAAAATGTGAAGATAGTTTAATTTTTTTTGCTAACATACGATTCTTGTTCAAAATTTAGCTTCGCTGAATGTAAATCCTAGCAGTGTGGTCATGAGTCTTCTAGATTCCTTTTTCGTAAGAAGAGTTGCTGTAAATTAATGACCTCCCTGTTGGACCTTTTAGTAGAATGATCAAAGCTGGTTTCTGAATACAAAATCAAGAGTTTCTGCTAAAGCCAAGCTTTAGTAATCTGAATAATTTGTGAAAAGGCATGAAAACTTTGGAAGTAAGAAGTCTTGTTTGAAAGGAAATAATCATTATTTACTTTCCAATTCAAACCGTCACGCCAAATAGTGCAATTATAATCTAAGAGTGTTTTCAATCCTATGACACTAAATCAAGATTAATAGGTGAATGAAAATGAAAAAACTATGTGGACCCTTCCATAGTTTAGTAAATTCTATTAATTACTAAATATAAAATTCTAGAAATTTATTCTTATTACTTTAATAAAATAAAATGATGCAGAAATATGGAGTACTTATATTGATTTTAAATTCTATAAAAAAAATTAGAAATTTTGTTCTTTTTAACGTGACTCTTATATACAACGGTTTGTTGTTTATAATTCACCAGCCATAGTATAAATGCAATAGTTACTACAGGTCATCTTATATAAATTGATTTTATACAGAGACTCTAAAGCCCTCGTATTTATATAACTATGCACAATGAGTTGTCACATATAACCTTCTATTGTGACGGCTTGTGGTATATATGCAGCGGCCAGAGAGTCGAATTATATAAGAGCTTACGTGACCGGCTATTGTTTAAGACCCCCATTTGCAGCGATCTTAAGGCCATCATAAATATCTCTGTTGTGTATAACCCTGTTTCTGGTAGTGATGGATGATGTATAAAAGAACGAAAGTGACCCAAAGCTTATAGAAAAGGCTTCTCCTATTGAGGCTAAACCTAAAAAGAAAAGGACTCAAAGGAAGGAGAAGAATTTTCTATAGATAAGCAATGGAAAGCATCTCATGCCTTGCCAGAAATTCATATATAATGATCACAAGTCTGAGGGTTGTTTTTCTCATGGACGAATTGGACACTGACAGAAAGACTGTCTTGATACGAAATTCATATCTAAAGATATTTTCTAAACATTGAATTCTTATTAATGATTACATCTATTCCTTATGGATAGTTGATTCAAGAATCATTAATTTTTGTCGATAATTCTTTGAGGAATTTTTAGAACAAAGGAGCTCTAGAAGATGATGAGGGAATTTCTTGAAGATAGCTATGAATCTTACAATGGAAGTTCTTACTTTATTTGCTTTATGACTTAGATATTGTTAAACATTTTTATATGTTCATAACAGTAACAGAATTCATATTCTGATTTTATTTTATTCTTTTTCATTTTCTGATATTTCAAATCAATGGTACTGGAAAAGAAATCTTGCTCTAATAGTTCATATAATAGTTTGTGTCTTATTTAACTTTATCAAGAAAATCAAGATTGATGCATTGTTTTTCTACTAATTAGGTGAATGCTCGTACATTGCGCTGCATATATGATGTTATTTATAGATTAAACATATTAGATTTCAATTATTATTATTATAATATTATTTATTAATATACCTACATACATAATAATATTTTATTAGTGATATTTTAATTATTTTCTAATTTATTTTTGAAGTAACATTGCAAAAAGTTAAAACTAATTATACATTTGAATAAAGATTTATGATGCAATCCTTTAATTATATGAGTTATAAATAATATATAAATATTTTTAAAAAATTTAAATAAGTTGTTCCAGAAAATGGTATTTTTCCCTTATAAATAATTTATACATATCAAATTATGATTTTATTTTTAAATTCTTTTATTAAAAATTCAAAAAGAAAAGATATAGGTATTGAAGAGTATTTTAGTAAATATTATCTTTCTTAATTATTAATATTTCTTATTTTTATACAACATTTAATAATTTTATGGAAAAACAAGTTAGTCAAAAAACATTTTAAAATTAATAGATCATAAGAAAAATGATGGATATTGTGAATGAGGCAAAGGTAAAAATGTAAGAATTTTTATATGAAAAAATTCAATAACTTATTTAAAATAAATTAAAATTTTCATATTTCCATGATAGCTATGATTTTTTTCTATTGATTTAAAGCAATATTATATAGGTGTATATCTTATACATTTCAAGATGAATAAATTTTTTAAAAATTCTTTTTTCCTTTTTTTTTTTTTTTGAGTTTTGAAGAGTCTTTGAATAAGTATTATTTTTGTTAGTTATGAATATTTCTTGTTTTTATATAAAATTTGATTTTTTATAGAAAAATGAAATAGTTAAAGAAAAATTTAAAAGTAATAAATAAATCTGAAAATTAAAAAATATGAAAAATGTTGGTGCCTCCAAATCACCAAAACATCTGATTTGAAGCACTCTGGTAAGCTGACTTGTTAGTATATAAGCAGATGCTTCTACTTTTATGTAGTATTTATAATTATTGACCAATTATTAAGATTTTTGTTGTGATTTTAACTATGTTAAATAGTCTAATCATTTATGGGCTTTAAAGCCCATTAGATCTAGAAAGAAAAGACTATATATGACTTCATTTTGATTTGAAATGACCAAAAAGTCATTAATCAAACGTTTGAAATTAAGGTAAGAAAGAATATATAAATATATATATATATATGTGTGTGTGTGTGTGTGTTATAATTCCTAAAATTCATTAAGTTTTTAGAAGTCTTTCTTCCAAAGATAAACTCAATACTGTTATTAGGAATTTTTATCGTATATGGTCCTTATAACTATTTATTAATTACTTCTGATATGTTATGGTCAAAACTCAAAAGGACAACAAATACAATATATTGGTCATGAATATAATTATTTCTAATATGCTTCTTTTGGAGATACACTTGAAGATATAAAATTTGTATTAATTTTAGTATTTAGCAATTTTTAAATTAATACTAAGGAAAAACCTTCGAGTTGTGTCATTAAGCCTGATGAAAGTTCTGAAGAGAAAGGGAATTCCAATTTTTGGATTAATATAAGATTGGGATCTAAAGTCTAAGCCGTACAACTCTATAAAGAGTCCATAGTAAATAAAAGTATAGAGGATAGTGGGAGAATATTTATTTGTATTTACTTCAAGAACATATGATATTTGATGACATCAATATTAGATACTTGAAAAGTACAAATAAAAATAAAAGTTCTCTATTCTAATGGAGTAGAAATAAAAGATAGGAATTGTTTCCTAGAATCTCTATAAAAAAATTTAATAGAGATTATTTTGTAGTGGGAGTTTTCCAAGATTCTGATAAGTAATCAAGAGAAGTCTTTTGATAGAAGTTTGGATTATTTAGAATTGGAAACCACTAACAACAATAAGAGTTATCCTTGAAACTATTTAAGAGATGTCAATTTTTAGTAATCAATACCATATTTAGTCTTAGGACATGATTGAATCTAGTATCCTTTTATGGATACAAGTAGATACAGTATAATTACCAAAAAGTCAATTGCAAATATCTAGTAAACATTTAGTCTTTTAGTAGACTAAAGTTAGCATCAATCTTCAGAAAGTATAAGTTTATTATGAGACTTTTAGAAGTCTCATAGATATTTAATAAACTAGATGCACTCTGAGTGAGTAAAAGATTATTGATTGTTGTGGATGACATTCTATTTTTGAAATAGAATAATGTCATCAGAAAAAGGAGTCATTATGCCAAAAGGATGTTGTCATGCTTGATTTGATAATAAATTTGTAATGCTCTGTAGGTAAGACTCAAGAGAGTTGGACATACGGAAGAGTATTAAAATTTAATTAGATATCACATATTTATGACAAATTGACATATGTGTTGAACATGTGCAATCTAAAGTACATTTCTTAAGTTCGAATGTTTGGTTTGTCATATTTCCTTTGGTGTTTTCATTACATAAGAAAAGTAAACATATTATGTGAATTATGTTCTAATTGCTTTGCAATTTAAAAAAAAAAAATTGACATATCATGTTTTACAAATGAGTAAAGTTAGTTGAACTCTTGTGGAGGCTATTTAGACAAATGATGGAATATATATAAAAGGCACTTTGCAAATATTAGAGATTATATATAATCATGTGTTTGTAAGTCACAATATATTTGTAAGTTTTCAAAGTGATAGCAATGGATATTAAATCCTTTATGGATTCATACTATCCTATTTAGAAAAAACAATTAGAAATATTAGTTCCACTTGTTACATATAAGAGTAATAACATCAAAAGTGATTATAGAGAGTTTTTTCTTTAGTAGTTCTTTGCAGAATTAATTTGGAAATACCATTAGTACAGGATCACTGATGATTACAAGTCATAAGGGTAACTTAAGGGTTCCAATTAAGCAAGAATAAATGCATAATAGTGATATGCTGTATCTCTAAGTATTGTTTCTCGCAGAATGTTTCTTAGTATCTTTGAATAGTTGAATGTTTAATAACATTTAGATAACTGTTTGATAAAGAATTGGCTAGTTATTTATTTGCCATGCTTCGAGATCCAAGTTATATCAAAAGGCTATGCATAAAGTTGGAGCTATTCGTGGATTCTTTTTTGCAATTGAATGTCTTTGTGATCATTCAGATAGTTGTAAGAGAAAAAAAATTACTAGATAGTTTTATTTGTATGAGATACTTAATATCTTTTAACAATTTATCTAATAGATCTTATTGTAGAGACTCTAGAATTATTGAATGTTTTTTAGAACATTCACATAATTATATGAGCTATGAAATGACTAAATATTCTTATTTGTGAAAGTGGGAATCTATGGGGATTTATGCCTAAAAAGACTATTATATTCCGAGACACTATTTAAAAGATTATAAATACATTTATACATATTAGTACAACATGCAATAAGGTCCATGTGATTTAAATAGATGATTCATGGGTTGTTCTTCATAGTAAGGTATGAATTGTCAGAACTTTAAATCATAAGTAATTTGTCCTTGGTCGATTAGTGGAATTGGGTATCCAATTGAATAAAGGTCATAACACATTAGTCTCCTTTAAGTAGGGTGACTTACCTTTAGTCATTAGATAATGCTCCCTGACTATATGTGTTAGCATATTTGACATGGATAGAATAGGATCATTCAATGATTGTTCTCTAAAGGTAATATAAATGCAGAGAGAGCTAATATCGTTGTTGCTATTTTGTTGACACGTCCCCATGACAAGAGTATGGGTTAGTGTAAAAGCTTCTGCACTCCCTTTACAAACAAATTTGAAGTTGAATGAAAATTTTAAGTTGAAGCTAAAAGCCTTCTTTATTTGTAAGTTTTATTTTATAAAAATATTTTGATAAAATGTTTTGAAATTATTAAGTCTAATCTTCTGGTTCGATCTAACCAGTCAAAGAAATCTAAATGTTCTTTTATGATTTTCATAGGTATATGATACCTAATCCATTTTAATACACTATTCAAAGGTTTATAATTAATTACTAATCTAGGAGCACCCATTTCTTTTTCAGCATTATTATTCACATAAAAGGCTGAACAACTCCAAGGTGATCTAGATTCTCTAATAATCCTTTTATCTAAAAAATCTTGAATTTCCTTTTTACAAGTTTCTATTAACTCTAAGTGAAGTGGGAAATTAGCTGTGTGTCTACAGCTCACTGATGCTTCTATTTATACAAGTTCCTAAGCGAACTTCAAAAGGTTTTAAGTCCGGAACAGTACATTTAAATAATTCTACTGACTTTCTAAAAAGTAAAGTACAATTATTGCAAATAAAACAAATGACTTTAATATAGTGATTTGCCGACTTTAATAAAGTTGTCTGCCGTTCCCAAATATTCCTGCTAGTTGTCCTGTGACGCGATGTGGATATGTGTTCTTCTAAGACTTTTGTTTTGAGTGCTTTGATTTGTTATCTTCAACCGAAATGGTTTTCTATTGCAATTCTATCTTCTTCAAATGCCTCCAAGTGATGTCTTGTCCATCATTTCTTCAAGTTCTTCTTCTTTCTTTTAGTGCTGAAAATTCTTACTAAGGAGCATTTTTATTGGCCTCATATGAAGAGAGATGTAATTAAAGTGTGTGAATCATGCATTGTTTGTAAGAAAGCTAAGTCTACCATAAAACCACATGGTCTCTACATGCCATTACCTATTCCACATACACCTTTGGAACAAGTTTTCACAGACTTTGTTCTTGGCCTACCTAGATCTAGGAGAAGTAATGATTCAATCCTTGTGGTTGTTGATAGATTCTCCAAGATGGCACACTTAATTGCTTGTTCAAAGGTTGATGATGCACAAAATGTTGCAAATTTGTTTTACAAAGAAGTGGTTAGATTGCATGGCATTCCTAGAACTATTGTTAGTGATAGTGATACCAAGTACTTAAGTTATTTTTGGAAAGTGCTTTGGGGGATGTTGGGGTCAAAATTGTGTTTCTCCGCTACATGTCACCCTCAAACGGATGGCCAAACGGAAGTAGTGAATAGAACTCTAGGAACATTGCTTAGAACCATAATAAAAAAGAACTTAAAATCATGGGAAGAATGTTTACCTTTCATTGAATTTGCTTACAATAGATGTGTACATTCTTCTACTCACTACTCTTCTTTTGAAATGGTTTATGGCACTAACCCTTTGACTCCTCTAGACTTGATTCCTGTGCCTATGACTGAAATACATAACTAAGATGGCAAAAGGAAAGCTGAAATGATTAAAATGCTGAATGCCAAAGCAAGGGAAGACATCAAATTTCAATCACAAAGATATGCCAAACAACACAACAAAGGAAGGAAGGATATGAAGTTCAATGTTTATATGATTGGGTATGGATTCATTTGAGAAAGGAAAGATTTCCTCAATTTCGAAAGAGTAAACTTGAACCAAGAGGTGATGGACAATTTCAAGTCATAGAAAAGATCAATGACAATGCCTACAAAGTGGATCTCCATTGTAAGTATAATGTAAGTTCAACATTCAATGTTACTGATTTTTCTCCTTTTGATGTAGATGAAGCCAATTCGAGGGCGAATCCTTTTGAGCTGAGGGGGAATGATGGAGATCCAATGCCAATCATACCAGCTGGTCCTATCACAAGAGCTAGAGCAACTAAGTTAAGGAAAGCATTAATCACATTTGTGCAAGAAAGAGAAGAAATGCTAGACTTTACAACTTTGTTTGAAGCAC
>JAOXNR010054009.1:0-13236 GCA_028571225.1 Parsonsia alboflavescens | reverse complement strand
ATTTCTATAAAAATCAAATACTTCTATGATGTTATTTCTCTATAATGGTTTTATTTTTAAAATCTTTTAATTTTGTAGAGAAATTTGATATTGGAAAATTAAAATTTTTTTTTATAAAATTTAATAGTGTAATAAAACGTAAAATTAACTTGTGTAGATTTGATGAAAAAGGTAATGCACAGTTTATTAAATAATTTATAGAAAACTTAATATTTTTAGGGGTGAGGGGGAAAGGACTCCAAATCTTTTAGGGTGATACTCTTTAGTATACTAGTAATAAAAAATTATATATATATATATATATTACATTTGTTTTTTAATTATTTTATAAACTTAACCCTAAAGAAAAGAAAAAAAAAAAAACTAAATCCAAAGGGGAATTGTTCATTTAAGACACTAGTAAATATTTTACTGATATATTAGAATGTGTTACACAAAAGTGAATTAGAACTTAGAAGTTTGAAGCCAATTAATTCAGTTAATTTTTAAATGTAATAATATTAATCTCTTAATAGAATTTTAACTAATTTAGTTAAGGAGGCAATTTCGAAATGAATGAAAGGAAAGGATCTTTTAAATTTTACTAATTTTTAATACATTATTTATGGAATTATGAATGTATATATATATACACACACACCAATAAAAAATTATTATGAAAAAAAGTGTTGTGTTTATCCATCTTGATATGAGTTAATGACGACGTTGATGATGTTTCTCCATTTCTTTTCTTCATGAAAAAGACGAAGTCAAAGATCCAGACAATTACAAACATATTATCTTTGGTCGTAAGCCAAAGCTGTCCTCATGACTTTTACGCTATGGATTTTATGCCCAATTCCACACTGTAAAAGCGTAGGAATCTTCTTCATCAGGCAGGCTTAAGTGTCAAAATAAATCAAGCTGTACAAAAAAAAAAAAAAAAAAAAAAAAATCCCTAGTTAAATTCGGGTCTTTTGAAATTTCTTTCGTCAAGAAAAGGATGAGTTGATTGAAAAAAAGAAATGATTATTTATTTTTTAAAAAAATTAACTCGTTTTTAGAAACTCTCCATTTCTGCACCTACCCTTAATAATATAATTAAACCCCGCAATATTTAATTATTCAACGAAGAAAAAGGGGTAGAGCCTGGAGAAAGGCTTTGTTTTTATTCGCAAAAGTTGGGGGAAAAGAGCTGTAATTTTGGTTCATAGGAGGAATAGCTTTAAGTTTGAATTTAAATTCAATTGTCTTTTGTTCTGTTTTTTAAACTTTTCTCCATCTGATAGTCCCTGCCAAACCATTATTCTAATAATTTGATAGGAGATCGTGAAGGCTAATGATCATTTGTAAAGATTGTGAATGCTAATGATCAACAATAACACTCTTCAGGTGATAGGAGAAACACCCAAACAAAAGAACTACCATTGTAGGGGCTGCGCAAAGCATCCCACCTACCGGCAAACATTCTAATTCCGGCATCTAATATGATCAAAATTCAATAGCAAAACAAACTGTTGTTTACTTTTGTCAAGATTTCACCCAAACTGCATAAGACCATGGTTCTGCATAAAATCATCCTGGCACAAGCATGAAAGAGAATAATTCCGTCTACAACCAATAAAAGATACTAATCTACAAGTGATCATTACATGACAACCAAACTTAATCAAAAAGACTGAAGCCCATCTCACCATCAGACTCCTCAGCAGGTTGTTCCTTCTTCGCTCACCACCAGAAGCTGCAGCAACTGGAAACTTGCTAGGATCCTGCAAGATTCACCAGAACAAAAAATATATATATATATTAAACATAAAAATAACTATATATAATAGAAGTTAACCAAATATCAGAATCTGAATAGGATGCATACTGCAAGGCACTCCACTTTATCAGGTTTGGGCTGTTTTCCTTTCTACTCAATTTGAATAGAAAGATTTCTATTTTATCCAAATCTATATAATAGTTCATAATTTATCTAATTATAAAATTAACTTTTCATTCTATACTCATTTTGACTTTTTTCCTTAAAAAAAAAAAAAAAAACCTTTATTAACTTTTATCATGTAGTTACTATATTACCCTCAACATTCAAAACACCTCAACTTCTATTGTATTGCTGTAAAACCGAATTGAAAACAATACAGTTACTGCATCATTGATGAAGTCTACTTGGTGAAAGTTGATCTTGAAATGAACCCATTCTCCCCGTTGAAGAAAAAAATAAGTCGGTGGTTGGGTCTAAGTTTGGGAGAGGAGAGTTGATTTTTTTCTTCACAAGATCAACCTTCGTCGTTCAACCAACTTTGAGTTTAGTTTATTTTTCTTTTTTTGTTGTTATGGTGATTGATGCTTGTGTTTTGATTCCTAAGTGTCTCTGGATTTTCTGGTTGTAAGTTTTGTGTTGTTTGTTTGATATAAGGAAGGAAAGAAAGGAAGTTGCTTGTGTTCAGTGTTTAAAGTATCGACCGACCTTCGACTCCCTTGTTTTTTAGTTCAACTAACCTTCCAGTGGAACATTTCGACATTTGAAGGATTAAATCGACCTTCTGTAATTTTTTTTTTTTTTTAAAGTTCAATAGACCTTCGAAGGCACTATAATGACCTTCCATATGGTCATCTCGACCTTCAAACCTTTTTTTCCGGTCCCCTTTCTTTTTCTTAAAAAAATATGTAGACCTTTTTTTCTTTGCCTTTTTTTTTTTTTTTTTTTTTTAAATTAAGATATTTCTCCCATTTTCTTTCTAGTATTGCTTGTACATTTTCTCGAATATAGTTTTCTTTGGATTCTTGCAGAACTGGATATAATCAGAATTGTTCTTCACAATGGTTCTCTAAGTGGAAGGGCTCATCCGATAGTCGTACCAAACGACATTGGTTATGAAGGTTTTAGGAGAACTATGACAGACTGTATGAAGATTGATTTAAACCAATTTGACATAAAAATCTCATTTGCATCCAAATTATCCGATGGAAGTACTAGATTAATGGAAATTGAAGATATATATGAGATCATGTATTTGAAGAAGGAAGCTGATCCTAAAATGGTGATCGTTAACAAAATTGAAAGATTACATCAGTGTGGTGGTGATCATGCAATAGATGATTTTGTTAATGCGTACGAAAGGAATCCGGATGGGACATTCCCAACTCCAAACGATGAACTTGGACCATCCAGAAATATTCACACCAATGCTGCTGATGATGATGATTACGAAGAAGAATATTTTCGTAGTATTGATGATGATGTCCCTATAAACTTCGATGATGGGGTTTGACACTTAGTTCCATTTGAGCAATTTATCCCAAACCATTCTACTCAATTCATAGACATGGATTGCGATGATGAAGCAGAGGTGCATTATCCCAAAAATAAAACCATTCCACTCGTGGGTTCGATAGGGAAGGATTCAATTTTTAACAGTACGAATGAGTTGATGACAGCTGTAGGTCAATATTCACTCGAGAACTGATTTTCCTATCTTGTGGTATGTTCGGATAAGACAAGATTCGAGGTGCGATGTAGGAATAAAAAAGATTGCACCTTCATAATACATGCATAGTGCAGAGCTGGATGCCACATATAGGTGATTCACAAGTTTGTCCAGATTCACACTTGCATTCAAACTGTCCAACAAACCCAAAATAGTTATGTAAGTGCATCAACAATTGGTCATTTGTATGCTGGTAAAATCATCGATGTGAATCACACCAATGCAGGAGAACTACGGTGTGAAGTTAGGATACACCAAAGCCTAGAGATCTTTACAGCTTGCAATGGACATTGCTTATGGAACTCCAGAGGACTCAATTAGATAGCTTCCATCATACTTCTACCTTTTGGAGCCTACAATGCCTGGCTCAATGACCAACATAGCGTTGTCGGAGGAGCATTTTATGCACTTGGTCTTTCGATCAACGGTTTCAAGTACATGAGATCCGCCATTATCAAATATGCAACATATTTGCATACGAGGTAAAATTTACGCAACTGTCTGTGCGAATGGAAACGGACAAACTTTTCCCCTTACATTTGGATTCGGTGAAGAGAAGGCTAATGATTCATGAAAGTGGTTCTTAAGAAGACTAAGAACTTCTGACGGATTGCCCAATGATTTGGTAATTGTATCTGATCGACATAAAGGCATACCACACATAGTGAGAAAAATATATCCCGAAGTTTCACATGCCTTTTGTTTTCGACATTTGAAGGAAAACTTAAAGACAAAGTGTAAAGATCATTGTGTTGCAATCATTTTCAAAAGTGCTGCATATGCCTATGATAAGCACAAATGTGACCAATACTTTTGGGAGATTCAAAATATACACCCTAGGGTTCATCGGTGGTTGGATGTTGAGGTAGGGCGATTGGGTTGGTCACGTGCTCATTGTTCGAAGAATCGATACAATCAAATGACAAGCGATCTTGTGGAGTAATTCAATCATGCGATCAATGACAAGCAAACGTGCTGTGGAACAGATTGAGGAAGAAGCTGTGAAGGTTGACCAACAAAGACTGCATACTACATCCATTTGAGCTAGGAAGGAGTATGTCATCGGTAATCCCTCACAAGAAGCAAATGTTGTTGTGGATATGATTCAGAGGATTTGTGGATGTCGGAGATGGGAACTAGAAGGAATTCCGTATAAACATGTCATTACTATTGCCAAGTATTGAAAAAAATTTGTATAATATAAACAGACATTCTAGACGGCTGAACCTACCTAACGGTTTGACCTTCTGGACCTTCCCTATTGATTAGAAAGTAG
The DNA here is from genome assembly GCA_028571225.1 of Parsonsia alboflavescens. Taxonomy (NCBI): domain Eukaryota; kingdom Viridiplantae; phylum Streptophyta; class Magnoliopsida; order Gentianales; family Apocynaceae; genus Parsonsia; species Parsonsia alboflavescens. The sequence goes on along the minus strand of JAOXNR010054009.1, from coordinate 8,487 downwards.
ATTTAAAATCATAATCCCAATTTGTTTTTTTTTTTCATCTTTAATTCGTTATAAGGAAATTAGGACCCTCTAATATTCTTAATGCCGTGGAAATTCATTTGACACAGAAATATTAAGGAAGGCATATGCACCTTCGATATAGCCTGTTCCGTTGTTTTTAAGTTTGAATAGAATTGCAGGTTTGGAAGATATGGTTGTTAATGCACCGTTTGGAAAAAGGGAGGTAGGAAGACCACAAGAAGGTCGGTTCCTCTCTCGAAGTGAACAATACCGACAGAAGAAATCTTGCACGATATGTAAAAGAAAAGGCCACAATTGTCAAACTCGTCCAATCACAACCACAGAAGCCCCACCACCCGAAGGGCACCCATCTAATCCAATATCTACCCAACAATCTTGAATTTCTGGTCAAACATTGAAGGAGACAGATGAAGCGGGAGTGTTTATTAATGTTAATGTAAGTGTTGTCCATGAGAGTGTGGATGTTTTTGAAGGCCATGTTGGTGTTAAGACGATTCATGACTTGTAATTATTTTCATATTCCTATTAATTTGCAAAATTTTCATTTATCCTACCACATGACTTTTTTTTTTATTTTTTTGGATAAAAGAAGCATGTAATGCAAACTAGTGAAAATTAAAAATAACCGAACCAATAATAACTATCTCTACTTCATATCTTCATTCCGAAGCATACCCCTACATCCTACCTAGTATAAATGGTGGTTGTATAGTGAATGGAAAAGTGGATGGTTTTAGAGTGAACAGTGATGGTACGGTTTCAGGGAAGAAGAGTGGACAGTGAAGGTACAATTTTTGTAGAATTGTTTAAGGGCTTAAGTATCAATTTGGTCACTAAACTTACACCCTTTTTTTTCAATTTAACCCCTAAAATTCTAATTGAGTTAATTTAAACATTTTACTTTGCGAAAATGGTCAATTTAACCATTGAACTTCTAATTGAGTTAATTTAAAAACCAAAATGGTGAAAAGGACCAAGATGGCTAATAACTCTATTTTCATATTCTTTCTGCCCACATTTTGAACACTTCATTAGTTGTGCTCTCGAATGGTCAACACCATCTTCCCACAAGGTTTTAAGCTCTGCAGCAAGCAGTTGCAAACAAACATCAATATCATTTCCAATCATTCTTGGACCAGTTAAAGTAGAAAGCAAGAAGTTTGTCTTCTTCATACGTTTCCATGGTGGTACATTATAAGGTATTACAACCACAGTCCACATGTTGTAGCTTGTACTCATGTACTCATGTTACCAAATGGATTAAATCCATCAGAGGGCAATCCAAGTCTAACGTTCTTGGGATCAACAGCAAATCTAGATGCCTACGATCAAAATCCTTTCATGCCTCACTGTCCCTAGGATGGCTCATCATTCTGTCATTGTTTTCATCCTCTGCGTGCCATCTCATATCTTATTAAGTTTTTGAAGACATGAACAATCTCTTCAATATTGGAATCAATGGAAAGTATCACACAATCTTATAAGACACCTTCTTTGATTTTTTTGATTTTGTTGCTTCATTCGATCTCCTCTCTTCTTCCCCCCTTGAAGAGTCAAACATTTTGCATTCCTCATTTCCTTCATCAAGACTCCAATACAACATGCAGTCATTCAGACACATGTCAATCTTGGTGTAAGAAAGACCAAGCTTCTTCATGACCTTCTTGGCCTCATAGAATGACTTCGGAATCCTGGCAAAATCAAATGCCTCGGTGATCAACTCAGGCATCATTGACATTATCTTGTTACTTATACTATTCAAACATTTTATATGGTACACCTTCACATGGAAGATAGCTTGGTGAAGTTTGAATAGCCATCAAATAATGGAATCTCCCCATCCTTCAAAAGCAAGTAAAATTCTTTGGCATCGATATTTGGTACTTCGTTAGGTTGTGGATTATGATCTGCAGTTTCATTTTCTAGTACATTAATGTCATAGTTTTCACCAGCAACATAATCCCTAGTTATCCCAAATGCGTCGATCAACATGTCACGAATGGGATCCTCCACATTATCTTCCATGTTTTTAGTAATTAATGTGTCAGCCAAAAACCCTTCACCCATTTTAGATGTCCCCCCAGAGTTTACTTTTCCCTCATGAAAAGACCAAGTTGTGTAACCTTGCGGGAATGGTTTTAAAGGCAAATGATCATACACAACTTCTCTTTGCTCTAACATTCTAAACCGACATCGACTACATGGACAAATAATATCATAATTGATCGAAAAATGTACAAAAACAAAGTTCAAAAACTCAACAAGTCATTGTTGGTAGCGTAGCATATTCCTTAGAAAATTTATCCAAGACTTATCCATATTTAAAATTTAACACTTAAAGGTAACTAAAGATAATATTGTCATTTAATAAATGAAATTCAATATACTTATCATTATTAAAAAACTATTGTAGAATGATCATATTTAAATAGCATCTATTAATTAACTATTTATTTGAATCACCTTACACGTAAAAAAAAATTATATGTAACTAAAATGAAAACTGATAAAGAAAAAGAAGATATTTTACAAAAAAATTAAGAAAAAAAAGATAATTTTACCACTAAATAACAGGAGATTTTTAAAAATTCAAAAACATATAATTTAACAAAAAAAAAAAAGATAATTATTAAGGAACGAAAAAAGATATTTGAACTAAAAGCAAAAAACAAATAATTTAACTTCAAAAAAAAAATCAGGTAATTATTATGGGGGAAAAAAAAAGACAATTGAACTAAAAAATAACTGCATTAAATTTAAAAATAAAAATCATTTAAACTACATTATCTAAATTTAAAAATAATTAGAGGGAATATAATTTCACTAAATTTACCAATTAATGGGTAAAATGATCAAAATTGAAAATACCCATTATATCACACAACTCCATTCACTCAACAATACTAACCCCAAAATTGAATAACTAAATAACATGTAAAACTCACAAATTTTTAAGATATAGAGCAATGAAAAAAAAACCTAACAACAAAATAATAAGAAAACGCTACCCTAAAGTTGAATGACCAATGTGCTAGCTTCTGCTGGCGGCGACGGCAGGCAAAATGATCGAAGTCAGGTAGTGTTCTGCGGTTCGAAGGGGGCACAGACAAAAAGAGAGAAATGGGGAAGAAGAGAAGTCGGCACTTTTGTTTCTAGGTTCACTGAATAATACCAAAATAAAACCACTGCAAATAAATCAAATATTGCGATGGTTTTTAATTACTTTTAAAAGAAAATAAATATAGTGGTGCTGCAAAGTTTTTCCCAAATAAAATGTAAAAATACATAATTTTTTTTAAAATATAGGGGCGGTTTTTGAACCGCCTCAGTATTTAAATTACATATTCAAAATTAGATTTCAGTTTATTTTTTTATTTTAAGTAAATTTTAAAAGGTTAAAATTTTATGAAAACATCCAAATTTGGACAGAAACGACACTGTAAATATAAATAAGAAATTGGAATAAAATATTGCGACTGATGGTCAAACTATCGCTAAACTTTCTTCTTCAAAACTCTTGACGATCCGATTGAACTTCTGCTACATCAACTAAAACCGTGCTTATTCAAGTTTCGTAAGTCCTCCACAGCATATTACATTTTTTTTCCTATAGTGATGGTCCCAAGAATCCATTAAATGTAGCATGTCCAATATTGACAAGATAATACTTTCCTACAAGAAAAGAAAGAAAAAAGAAAAAAAAAAAAAGTCATATAATTACAAATAATTTTAAAATAAAAGAGACCTAAACCTTGAGGTGCCTTAGGAAACTCCTACTTTGTGTTTCGAAGTGTATCTACCAAAATTCTCGAGCCATGTTTAGTTCCTCCCCATCCCACTAAAGCAGATGTCACAAACAACAAGTATATTTGTACAAGTGATCCCTTGAAGTCAGTCCTTTTATCAGGTGGAATATGAATAGAAATGTGAGTCCCATCAATTGCTCCTATACAATCCTTAAAATATGGCTAATATCAAGGATCATGCATGGGAGACAAAACAGCATCTTTAAACAAAGGATCAGCGGACCTAATAATGTCATTCCCTAGTCTTCTCTTCTCATAACTATTGACACACGATAAAATTGTCTAGAAATTGTTTTCACCAGAATGTCGAAATCTCTCCTCTACCTCTCTATAAGATGATGATCCATGACCAACTATCCATAAAAATAATGCCACGGCTTCATCTATGACAACATTTTTTGTTGGGGTTAATTCGTATCTTTCTGTTAAGTCATTTACTAATCGTTTGAAGACAAGCTTCCCCATTCGAAATTGCACAAAAAAACAGGTATTATTTCACCTCTCTTCACTTCTTCCACCCAACTATTTCCAGTTAATGCTGATGTTCTTTTTTTATGTTTCTCCACAAGTTGTGGCATATGAACTTAAGCAACAGTAGCAACAACTATTCTCAATAAATTATGCAATTGTTGTAAATGTTTCAAATGCACTTCATTTTCATTACAGCTAGAATCAGTAGTCGAACCATAATACATCCTATGAAAATAAGTTAAACAATGAAATGAACTATTCAAATACTTTAAATGCAAAAGATTCAAATATACTTTTAAAGTGAAGTCATGAAATAATTATTAAAGATCTACATAGAATACAATCATGTCCAACAGAAATTGAAAAAAAAAACACAAATAGTAACTTATAGTCATCTTATATTTAGAAACTATTACAGACAAACATGAAAAACACCATCAACAGCGTTGACTGTTTCCTGATTGGAAGGTATCCAACCATCCAAGAACAAACTAAGGATCATCTTTCCTAAAAGTGAATAAAGGCCTCTCTGTTATGTTTATTGGTAAGAATCCTTGTGGTCGAAAAGTAATCAAGGCTGCCTTTCAATATTCCCGGTACATCAATTGACAATTCTAAAGCCTAGTCATGCTAAACAAGTCTTTTTCTCTAAATGATGTCAAAGATACTTGTGACATTTCAATGCCACTAAGTACCCTATCAGCTAAGGATTGTAATGATTCAGTTATCAAAACTTTCTTTATCTTTTTTCCAGACTTTGTTGATGAACTTGATCTTAGCCTATTCTGATGCACGTCAGTGTCACCTTCACTTTCCATTTGATTAGCATCACCACATCATTAGCATCATCATGAGCTAATGATGATATGGTGCTAGTTAGGGGTGTAAATGAGCCAAGTCGAGCTCGAATCTACCAAGCCTAGGCTCGAACTCGAGCTTGGCTCGTGTAATATTTAAAAAGCTCAAATAACTACAGGAAGAAAACCTAAGAGCTTGGCTCGTTTTGAGCTTAGCCTGAGCCCAAGGTCAGGCTTGAACTCGTTTGGGCTTGTTTTAATTTAAAGATTTTTTTTAAAAAATCTCTTATTTAATTTCACTCCTTTTTTTAACGTAAACTTGTACAAAAAATTTGCATACCTACAAAAAGTAATAAATTTCTATCATTCAAATTCTAATCAACACATTCAAAAGGCCAAAGTGAATCCAGTTTTAGCACCCAAACATGCAATCTTAATTGTTTCAGTTCTTAGTCTACACCATCTAAAACAAAGTTTAACAAAATTACAACTTAATAAAAGCGAAAGAATACATCTGAAATGATAAAAAGACAACTAAAAAATGCTAAATCACAACAATGTCTGTCCAACAATCAATCTCAAGCACCCAACTGAAAAGATCATGTCCCCTGACATATTGAAACAAATATCAACCAAACAAGTATAAAATAATTCAATAATAAAAATAAATCAAACAGAAAAAACAGTAAGAACCACCATACCATTACAACCTTAACTTGTCGATGTTCACTCTCAAAATGACTAACAAAGCATTGAAGATATTTAATCATAAACTACATGAAGATATCATAGCATGTAAGTAACAGAATTCTAAGGAAGCAAACGGAGTTTTTCAAAAGGAAAGAAAAGACGACATCCAGCTAACCCTTAATAGATTTATATTTGAGAAGAATTTAATTGCGTATAGCAATGAAGAGGGAATGTTAAAGAAAATAAGAAAGAGCAGAGACTGGTTCTGTCTATAAATTCACAAGAATCAGCAATATAGATTTATTTAATTCCCTAGCCAAACCAAAAAGGCATTAACATGACTACAAATTCCCAAAACTAGTAAATAACTTAGAAAACACAAGAAAGATAGTGACTCACCACCCTACTGATAAGAAGTTTGATGGTGCTTCTTTGAAAATTCTGTGTGATCTCGATAAAGAAAATGAGAGAACATGAAGCTTTCTTTTATCATTTTTGGTCCATATATTGCCCTATAAACTAAAATAGCACATGCTAACATTCCTTCGGGTTCCACATTTCCTTTTGCTTATCTCTTCTTCTTTTCACTATTTTTTTTTTTTTTTGGCATTAATCATTTTTTGGGGATATTGTTTTTAAAAAATTAAAACCAAACCAATCATGAAAATGATACAAAAGGTCCTAGAAACTGAAACTAATACCAAACAAACAAGAATCACTGGTCAACCTACCAGTTTGATTTTTCCATTTCGGTTTAAAGTTTGGTTATTGAGGTCAAGATAACATAAGTAAGTCCATTCCAAACACAATAGAACTTACAAAAGGAAACTTTAAAGTGTAGAAAAAATAGAGGGGCTACTAATAATAATAATCCAATTCTCAAGAAAGAGCAAAAGCCACAGAATATAAAGATTAAAAACGGGTTTACACCCCTAGAAACAACATATCAAGTCACTCCCAGAAGGGGCATTACACAAAGGAAAAACAAAAATAATATAACCAAAGAAATATTGAAATTTTGCAGGTTCTAAACTGTCGAAAATACTAGTTTGGACAAGGAGCAAACCGGCTGCGATGATTAACGACAGCACTGATGGCAACTATGGAAGACTCGACTAAGCAAGGACCTCTGAACTTGATTCAATAGGCTAGGTGGCGTCAATAGTTTATTTTCAACTCTCCGATGACGACGGTAATGGAGATACTATGGTGGCACTACCAAAGATCTGAGAAGGAAAGGAATTGGGACAGAAGGATTTTGTGTCGGCTAGAGTGGGATCTAACATTTGATAGAGTTAGAATGGGATGAAAAGATTCAGGGCAACAAAAGAATTTTATCTATGTAAAAATTTTTTATATATAATAAGTTATATAATATAACATCTATAATATTATTATAAAATATTATATATATATATATATTAAAAAAGCTCTTTTAAACTTTTGAATTTAACGAATTAAATGCATGTGAGTTTTGCTTTGCTCGACTCATTTAAATTGAATCGAATTCAAATTTTAATCAAGATAAGTTTGAACTGTCTGTGAATATCTTGTCTCATTTACCCCTCTAGAATCAGTATGGCATAACCTATAGAAACTACATCCTTGAAGCAAACTTCCAATAGGGAAAGATGCTTTGGACCTTCATCCTTCCACTTCAAATAAGTCGGATTCTCCTATAATGGGCAAAAAAAAAAAATTTAAATAAACCTAATATATTGATACAGAACCATGTTGTTCCTCATAGTCAAGATAAATTAATACTTTGCACTTAGTATTCCACCAGTTTGGAGATGCAATCACGGTATTCTTTATTGGATCTCAACAAAGACCAATTTCCTTCTCAATCAATCTTGCTCATCCGGAAAACTATGACTTTTAAAGTATCCCACCTATTTTTTATTTTCTTCTTATCATATTGATGTCCTTTCTTTTCACTAAACTTCCTCACCATATTACTCTATCCCTCCCTATAGAAATGTGATGTAGGCCTATTACCATCTTTGATCTCCTGTACACATATTTTCAATAACCCTCTATCCCTCCCTATTGAAATGTAATGTAGGCCCATTACCATCTTTGATCTCCTGTACACATATTTTCAATAACCCTGCAGTATAGTGATCATTCTGTTTTGCTGTCTCTAACCGACTTATATCCTCTATCTTACTCTTTTTAAGAATCTATTTCGACGTCATTTAAAATCTCAAGAGTTTAAAAAAATTGAAATTTTGGCATGTTCAAAAAGGATAATCAAACATATCTTTCAAGTACCAAAAATGAAATACGATCAAGATATTAATTGAGTAAACAAAGTCAAAATGAAACGTTCAAATTTAACTACAGGTAGTACCGAAGATTGAGACCCTTCTATGTATATATGTTCAAAATTTGAAAAAAAAATTGGTTCAAAAGTTTGTTGCCCTGTGAGTTTTCAATGTGTCGTGATCACAGTATCCAACAAATGAGCCAAAGTGAAATGATTCAAAGTCCAAACATGATTTACCATCCCCATGGCTTTCTTCCCACTTGATGATTCAGAAATAATTCACCACCCAGAGTTAGAACAATATCCCAAAATTTTTTGTCACAACCCCAGAAGATAAAAAAAGAAAAAACCATGTCAAATATAAAGATAAGTTAGAATGAGTTCAAATTAGTCCATCACTAGTCTTTTTGAGTACACTTGTTAATACATATAT
>JAOXNR010054008.1:2327-13239 GCA_028571225.1 Parsonsia alboflavescens | reverse complement strand
GAAGTGATCTTCAAGGAGACAAAGCTTAATGAAAAACATACAATGAAGGATTATAACTTGTGGGTAATTCAAGGCCTTGAGGATGATCATGGGAGGCTCTTAAATGAAGAACAAGGCATTGGATACCTTAGAGGTGAGGTTGGGAAGCCTAGGAAGGATTGGAATGAAGTTGGCCAGATGCAAGACTAGCTTGGCGTTGAGATAGCATGAGAGAGCACTTAATGACCTGGACAAAGGCCATCCGGCCCTCTACAGTGTGGCATCCGAAACCAAATGGGAGCACCAGATGCATACTAGAAATTTCTAGTGGTAATCCGACCCTCCCTTCCAGTGTCTCAACTTCCAGATCTGTCATCTTCCCAATCCCCCTCTGCACACCCACATAAATCTTTGATGAGTCCTTTCATTATCCTTTGATTGGTTTCTTGCTTGTGTGATCAATAAAATCTTCAACCTTCAAGGAATCATATTAGAAGTTGAAACAATCAATTCAGAAAATAAAGATCCATTAAATTCAGACAATAGTAACTTTGGCATGTGTTTTTTTAATTTTTATCATTTAAATTTGATTTTTATTATGAATATAGCATTCATTTACATTTTTTTTTTACACTAATCAACATGAAATATGAATTTAGATTCTCATATGGCATAGGGGAAACGACAGAATACCGTTTATTACAAACAATCTTGTGCTGTGGACTAGAGCATTTGCATCATACATTGCTATTGCATAGTTTTAATTTCAATTGATAGTTTTGTCCAATTATTTTTATATTTTTAATTGTTTATGTGTTAGATCAATCTCCAATTACTTTCTTTTTCTTATTGGCCTAATCGAGTTATAAAGTACTTCGAGTTCTTGCTAATGAGAATGTGCCAACAAATATAACTAGTAGCAGTGATGGAGATGGCATATCAAAGATTTTGCAAGGACCGATTACTTATTCGAGGGAGAAGAAGTTATGATAGTTGATGATTTGATTTGTCTAAGAATGAGAAGATGATCTGAAGCTTGAGGCTTCGAAGATTCTTAAATAAGATTTCCAAGATTATAAAACATTTTTTTTATATTGAGGAAAGTTTGGATATCAAGTTCGAAGCGAAAAGGACTCAAAACAAAGAAGGAACGAACGAAAAAGACAAACAACTGGTGTGCTATCGGCCTTGATAGTTGGCACCGGATGTCCACTAGTAGAGATACCGGCTCTGGTCGATCAAATGGACCGTGCAAGCTTTTTTTTCTTTTCTTTTACAACTTTTTCAGAGAACTGCTGGTTTGTTCCCTGACATGCATACCAACATTCGTTGGTGTATACCATACACCAAAACAAATACTTTGACCACATTTTCTTCCATGATAACTTGGTGATTAATAACAAATCAAACATTAAGCTTAATCTAGACATTGAGAGCTTTAATTTGATTCATTATAGAAGCTAAAAGGCTTGATAACGAGAGAGAAATCTCATCTAGAAGAGAGCTCTATCGTACCCACAGCACCAGTACTGATTGATAGTCTGGTACTATTCATTACACATTCCACATCGAAATACCAAAGGTTGTTTACATAGTCCCAAGTCTATATAAGAAGGTAATAAGGAACTACCAAAAGTACGTGACTTTTACTGCTTGAATTGATACCCTTATTTCCACATTATTAAACAAGTGTCCTAACTTTAGCATCGGAGGAGTTTCGGGAACATGTGCGGAACTCTGGCCAATTTATTGTGCAGGAATAGGCACTGAGCCTATTCGAACCAAGCTCTCAATCCGCTCCAATCCAAGCTCTCAATCCACACCAAGCTTGGCCGAACTTAACAGACTCAATCAGTACTGAGGTCAACCGAATTGAATAGACTTCATTCGTACTGAAGCCAGCTGAATCGAACTGACTTAATATGCGCTGAAGTCTACGTAACAGATCAAACATATTTGCAACATCATCTGGCACCCACCGTGCTCGTGCATGATTTGAACATTACATCTCCAAAAGATCATCAAAAATAACATGCAAACATGATCAGGATTGGTTGCAACGAAAAATATAATGGCACAAGAGAAAGATAAGCATCCCCGAATGAACAATAATGAACATATCCCTCAGGCCAACAGAACACTGCCCGTGGATGCTGCTCAGGATGTCACTAATCCCATTGAAGCACTGATCGATGATCTCCAACGACCATATACCTCAACGTAGTTTCCAAACCCTCAGAAATCTAGAATCGGGACGAACACCTATAACAATAGGTTGGTGGAAAACATGCCCGGAGGAGTCAGACCACAAACTGTAGCAGTTTCTGAGTTAGACAAGATGAAGCTAGTGATAGATCATTATGAGGCTTTTCGGCATCGTGTAATAGTTTTAAATATTGCTTTTGTGTTTCCTTTACATCAAATTATTATCAATACAATTTGAGATTTGAGAGCATTCTCTATTTTTTTCCAGTTCTTTATTGAATTCTTAACTTATCAAATAATTTAGTTTGGATTGTTTGTGGCGTCACCCTGTTGGAGATATTGCTTCACATTTGGGCAATAACGTTAGGTCAATATACTTTCAAGCATCGAGACCTAATAATCGTCTGAGGTAAAGTTTCATACTAGTGTCGAGTCTAGCTAATCAAAAGTGAGGTTTGCATCAGTTTTGGTGTTAGAGCTCAAGGTTCATCACAGGTTTTAATATAATTTGTGTTCTTTGTGATCATTCTTTCTATAAAACAAAAGAAAAAATCATATCTTTTCATTGTTTCCTTTTCTTCTTTATATCTTTTTCTATTCTTATTCTTAAAGTTACAAAAAGATTCAATCTTTTCATTGTTCTTGGTTTTTTGATAAAAAGGTTTCTATCTTTTGTTGTTATTGTGGTTTCTTGAACCCTAGAAGCATATCCTAGGTAAAAGCTCCCACCTTTGTTATTATTTGTGATTAAAAAAAAAAAGCACAGAAAATTTGAAATTGAAAATTAATAAAAAATTAGAAATTCTCAAAGTTGGTATCTTGCTGGAAATTTGTGCTTATTAATTGCCTATTTGAATTTGGGTTCAATAAAAATCAATTTTACCACAAAAATTAGCATTGTTTGAATCTTTTGATATCTAAAGCTATATTCTTGCATATTGACCTACTCCTTGATTTTTTTGATTCTTGTCTGTTTATCTTGTGTGAATTAATTGATTCAATTGATTGATTTCTATTAACGATCTTTGTTGATTGTTTGTTTGGTTGATTGAAGTTCTCTTAAGAACCACAAGAAGAAAGAGCCAAGAGGAAAAACACGAAAGAGGTAAGCTTATAAGAGCGAGAAAAAGCCACTAATTGTGTGATATATGAGGGAATTGACATCCTTGAGAGATATATGTGAAGGAGTGTCGCAAGAAATTATTTTTATCTAACATTGTTTTCTGTAGAAATTTCTTACAATGTCTAAACAGGAAGTTAAACCTGAGGGAAGCAAATCTGGGGTAGATATGAAGGAATTGTTGGAAGACATAGTGCAGCAACTAGTAGCTTTAAATAAAACAGTCCAATCAATAGATGGTTGGGTTTTACAATTGGAAGAGTCACAAGGCCAAAAGGAGGCCAAATCAAGGTGACCAACAAAGATACCAAGCTCAAAAAGGTATATCGATAAAAATTAGGAAAGACTAGATGAAGAGGTAGACAAATATTTGGGAAATATTAAGTCGCAAATCCTAAGCTTTCGAGGCAAGCAAAATCCTGATGGATACATTAAATGGAAAAGTAGGGTAGAGCAATTATTTGCTTTGTATTATTCGGATGAGAAGAAGTTAAAATTGGCAACTTTGGAATTTCGAGATTATGCTTTGGCTTGGTGGAATCAATTAGTAGTCAATTGAAAGCAAGATGGTCATCCTCAGATTGATTATTGAGAGGAATTGAAACCTATAATGAGAGCAAGATTTATCCCTCATTGTTATAGGGAATTATATAAAAAATTGTAGATTCTCCACAAATGAAGCAAGTTACTAGAAGCATAGAACTTATATCTTTTTTATTTACTATAAGATATATCAAGAGCTGCTCTCCAAGTCTTGGTAAAATGAGTTGTGGAGGTCTTCTCAGGAGTTCTTTTAGTTTCTCAAAAGCTGTCTGGTAGTAATTCAACCATTGAAAACCATTTGGTTTCTTCAACCCATCGTAGAACTTTTCTGTCTTGTCTTCTGTTTTACTTATAAAATGACTTAGAGTTGAAATCTTATTAGTGAGACTTTGGACCTCTTTAATGCTTCTGGGAGCTCCCATGTCAAGAAGTGCCTTTATCTTATCCGAATTTGCACAAATTCCTCTCTCTAAGATCATGAAGCCTAAGAATTTTCCAGCTAATACATCGAATGTGCGGTCATCTGGATTTAACTTTATGTGTGCAGCTTTTAGTGTTTGGAAGGTCTCTTCAATATCTTCAATGAAGTCTTCCAAGGTCTTTGACTTAACAACTATGTCATCCCCATAAACCTTGATATTTCCTAATTGCTTCTTAAAAACCTTGTGCATTTCTCTCTGAAACTTTGCTCTAGTGTTCTTTAATCTGAATGGCATTTCAAGTAACAGTAAGTTCCAACTTCTGTTATGAAAGAAGTTTTTTCCATGTCTTTCGATGCCATTAGAATTTGATGATATGCTTTGTAAGCATCCATAAAACATAGTAATTGATACTCCACCGTTGATTCTACCATTTGATTAATGATAAGAAGTGGATAAGAGTCTTTCTGGTAGTATTTGTTGAGCATAGAGAAGTCTACACATATTCTCCACGACCCTTCCATCTTTGGTACAGCGACCAGATTAGCTAGCTATTCTTGCTACAAGAATTCTCTCAATATCCCTACATCGAGAAGAGGTTGGACTTCCTGAGCTATGAAAAGGTCCTTATTTCTGTTTGATTACCTTGACTTCTGGATTTAACCCAGCCTTATGCTCAACAATACTCTTGTCAATTCCCTCAAGGTCTGTAGGTTTCCATGCAAAGACATTAAGGCAATCTTGTAGGGAATCCACCAGTTTTCCTTTAATCTTTGTTGGAAGTAGTTCTCCAATCTTGATTCCCTTTTCTGGGAACTACGGGTTGAGGTAAACTCTACCTCCCTTTCTTGTTGCTTTGATTTTGGACTTATCATCTTCCAAGGGTAGGTCGATGAAGTTAACATTGGATGTCTACATGTCATTGACGAGGCTCTTTGTATCTCGTTTTGTGAGGTAACACTCTAAAGCCACCTCTCTATCCCCTTCCAAAGTGATCCACACATCTCCGACCTGAATCTTCATGCAGTAATGCAAGAGAGAAATTTCCGCTCTCAAGACCATTACTTCTTTCATCCCCAAGATTACATTGTAGGACCCAGGAGCATCGACTACTAGCTAATCCATGACCTCTATAATGCCCTTGCCATTCACATAGATAACTATTCGAACTCTTAGAATTCCTTTGGCATAGGTCGTGCTTCCACTGAATCTAGTAAGTGCAATGTTTGATATTAGCAGCGAGCTCTTGTCAATGCCTATTCGATCAAAAGCCTCCTTGTATAAAACATTCAAGGCACTCCCTGTATCCACCAAGATTTTTGAGACCAAGAAGTCTCCTATTCGGGATATTGAAACTATCAGCGAGTCCACATATACTCCACGAGCTAGCTTAGTCCTTCTTTCTATTACATTGATTTCTTCCACAAGTTGTCGTTAAGGTGCTTCAGGGAGGTCGTGGATTGGCTGGGTCTACATCTTTTGAAAGAATCTCTTGTAATTGACCTTCTTTGATCAACCTTTCAATTTCTCTTTAGAGATCAAAACAATCTTTTATGACACAACCATAGCATCTATGATATTGACAGATTGTGTTCATGTCTCTTTTTCCCATTGGACACTTAAGAGGTATTGGAAGCTTTAAGATTCCCTTCTTTTCCATAGCTATGAGAATTTCAGCTCATGAAGTTCTTAAGGGGGTTGTCATGAACTCCGGAATTGATCTCCTCCTCTTCTTAGAAGGCCCTCCCTTGGAAAGGAAGTCCTTCCTATCTTTCTTGTTTGATGGAGGGCTCTTAGGGCATTCCTTTGATTCCTTTTTCTATTGCTGGAGTAAAACTAGGAATTTTATTATGAATGGCAGTCTCCCCTATAAGCATTTCAAGGAGTGTTTGAAGTTCTTTAACAATCTTCACTTCCTCTTTTGCAAGTCGAAGAGCTACATACCCCCCTAGCAATGTAGATTGCATCATTTTTTGCTCTATTTCCATTGCTTCATCATTGATGAGACTCTAATAGCTCCATGTGCTCTCACCGACCTCCTGCTTAATGTTGAAGAAGTGGTTGATGTTTGCCCCCAAGGGCATAGGCGAGCTGGTAAGACTGACGTGACGTTTGGTTAACTCCAACGGCAAGTGGAGGTTCGAAACCCGTTGGGCGTAGAACATGGGCATTAAATTGCCACCCGTTACGTCCTCTCCGTTTGTCCTCTACCAGTTCATGCACATCCCTGATTTACACCCCACTAGCACGAGGGGCCTTGTCGTGACTAGTGGGAGGGGTTTCGCCCGTATGGGACTTTCCCCTTAATCCGAAGAAGTGGTTGATGTCTTTCTTGCACTTTTTACATTTTTGGTAGTTCTTTAAAAATTGTTCTTTAAGTTGATTCCAACTCGAGTTGCTTGCTTCAGGCAAGCCTTTGAACCATGATTCAGCTTTCTTGGTTAATGTGGATCGAAAGGCTCTACATCTGACATGATCAGGATACTCAAACATTTCCATGTATGATACGTATTCATCTATATGAATTTGTGGCTCCATGGTCCCATCATACTTTGTAGCGACTTATAGTGGTTTGAAACTAGGAGGCATTCTTGCAGTCCTCAAACTTGTACAAAAAGTGATGGTTCTGAAAGGTCGATTGTGCTTGACATCTTGTGTCCATCGTCCTCGTCAAGATTTGTATGTAAATCTTTTCTCCTTGAGGGCGTAGGGGCTACTCTGAGATCCTTGCTAGCTAATCTTTCAATCAGGCTAAGTGTAGAAGGATCCTTCTCCCCAGAAGGAGTTCTTAGCTAACTCTCAAAATCATCTCTGTCTGTCCTGTGTCAAGTTCTAGATATAGCAGCATTGTTAAGATTGTCCCTAAGGTAGTAATCACATCATTTCGAAGAGTATCAATAAGGTCCATCAAAGAGGGATCTCTTCTTGCATTTCTTCCTTCTCGAATTTGGACTCCACAAGTTGTTCTATTTGGAGGATCTCATCTACGCTCCTTCCTATCTTCAAGATATTGTTTAGGAAGGTCTTCTCTTGATCTTTGTTGTGGTGGAGGGCCTTGGGGCTCTCCATTTTGTTGTTCAGGCCCCCCTAGTTGTTGATACCATCTCTCCCAGATGGGGCTGGACTTCTGACGTAGGTGGAATTATGATAGGCTAACAATTCTTCCCTGTAATAAACTTCACTTGAAAGTTGTCGTAGGAAAGGAAATTCAAGAACAAAATGACAATGTTCTTGAAAAAACTCGGAAAGAGATATATTATTGTCAAAAACAACAAAAGCTGCCTCTTCCAAAAAGGAAATCGCCCTTAAATAACCTACTCAAAACCTAAACCTATTCAGAAAATTAAACCTAGGCTTATTCGGAAGAAATAACGAAATTACCAAAAAAAACCCCCCAAAACAACAAATTACGAAAATACCCCTAAAATCACAAAAAAGCCCAAAACTCCATCAAGATGACTCCGGATGGTAGAAAAGGCCATGCATCACAACATAGAAGTGTTTATTGATCATTCGACCGTTCCGGGTCACCTAGTCAAATTTGAGCCCGATCCAAGCTCTGACCAATCGCCTCGGGAATTATGCCCGACATCATCGAACAGGCCGAATCAGGCCCATATTCCCGGCAGTTGCTTAGACCTAAGCAGACTACTCATCGTGGGCTTGGCTGGTGTAACTGGCCCCTGTTCCCCTTGGTCATTCTTCTTATCCAACTCTACATCAACTTCCCCTTATCAAAGCAAAGTCTCTCCTACCTGAAAGACCTTCTAGTTACAAAACCATGCGCTCTAGTAGGTTGCTATGGACTGTGACGCGACTTCCCTTGGATCCTTGTGGTCTTGAAGTATTGTTGTTATGTCTTGATGCGTGTCGGCCTTATCTTGTTTCACCCTGTCTTGAAGGAATGATTTCTACATTTCTCCTAGAAGGTCTTGAACATGTTGGTTTTGGTGGACCTATCTAGTTGACGGGATTTTCTATATCAATTTTTCCCCTCTCATTTGTGGGAGCCTTCAGGTACCATTTCTCTAGTGCAAAGCTAAGTTTGACGAGGTCATCCACAACAGGCTGGTTGTTCTCGTGCCATGGTAATTTATATTTTTTGAAGTGTTTGGAAGGAAAATATTTGATCAAGCTATTCATCCCACAGATTGCCCTAGAAGTGATGAAGCTCTAAATGATCTTCGGGCTAACCCCGATTGCCAAGGCCCTTGAAAGAATAACACAAAATCAGATCACTGGAGTGGGCTATCGCCATAAGGACAATATGTCTAGGTCAGTTCACGTCGAAGAGAAAAGATAGATAATTCAATTTGTGATCTCGTGACTTCAAAATAATGTCGTCCAAAATTTGGTGAAATTACCTTATTCCAATAGATGTCAATAACGTGAATGTAGTTTCATTATCTTAATTGCGAGACATTGTCCCTTCAATTACACTCAAAATTGTGGAGTTTCCTTATATAATTGTGTTGTAGCCATGCATAGCTCTTTTAGAGAGATTCACTACCTATAATGAGAATTCCAGCAAGTAGCTCGACCTTTTAAGAAACCTTGGGTATCACAGGGAGTTTGTCCAGAGGTCATAGTTAATGGGTTGTAGGTCGCTAGTTCCCAAGACAAGTTGTGAATGACAACACTTGGCATGGAGAGTATTTCTAGTGGATGAGAGGTCTATGGGTCAAAGGTCAAAATCCACAAGATCCTTTCCCCAGCTCTTGTAGTCATTTTGTTTATATACCAAGGATCCTATAACTAGATTGGATTTGGGAGTTATTCAATTCGGATCACCCAAGTCATACCCATTTTGCCCATCAATAATAAATACTCAAGTTAGAAACTATAACAAATACTCCAAACTAATACTCAAAGCTTAGCTTCTCATCCAAAAAGAAAATCAACAACTTGAGAATCGACACATATAAATCAAACTAAGGAGTTTATTTTTCATTTTGTTTGAAACTTATTCCAATAATGATAACCCAACCGATTGTAGATACCAGAAATATAAGGAAGGAAAGACTCGTTGAAAATAATGATCAAGATTCCTGAATTTAGCATTCCCTTAAAAATGCTTTGTTGAATATGATTACTCTTATAATAATAATAATAACAAAATATGTTTTTCAATAAAAATGATTGAAAAGTGTACTTTTTGATCGAAAAGAAATAAAATAGTTGTCTCGTAAAAAGTTAAAGGATCAACAATAACAAAAGAAAAAGAAAAATAAAAAAAGATTTGGATTTACCAGACTAAGAAATAAAAATTATGGGACCAAATGGACAATTTTGTTGATTAATTTTTAAAAGACAAAAATTGCATTTTATATAATTTTTATTTGCCTTATGTATGAGTGGAGATGGAATTAAAAAAACTTAAGAATGGTCTCTGCTAGACTTGAAAATTAGTAGGCAACACAAGCATTAAATAAAAAGAAGTCAACGGAAGTTTTGTTCACCATTCTCTCTCTCTCTCATCAATGATCTCTTGATCGAAATTGAAACTCCAGGACGGAACCATTAATGTGCCCCTCGGAGAGTAAAGAACTCAATCCAAAGCCTCGGACGAACGATGCTGATGATGATGATTCAAAAGAAGAACCGGCGGCCGATGAAGAATTCTTGTACAAATCATCCAAAAATCTGCTGTCCATCAATATTTTGGAACCATTTGAATGGGTGGTAATGTTATGTTCAAGATTGCACTCCAGTTTTGTTGTGGGAATGATTCTGGTGTACGGACTGAGCCAAGGATTTGGTGCATCTTTCTTCAAAGTAGTCTCGGATTACTACTGGAAAGATGTGCAGAAAGTGGAGCCGTCACAAGTGCAAGTGTTCATTGGGGTATACTATTTGCCATGGGTGATGAAGCCCCTGTGGGGTCTGTTGACCGATGTCTTTCCCATAAAGGGATACAGAAGGAGACCGTACTTTGTGATTGCGGGAGTGTTGGGAACTTGGTCGGCATTGGGTGTGGGTCTGAGTGGGAAATTGGGAGTGGGATTGGGTCTGTCATTGTTGATTGGGATCACGGCAGCAATGGCAATTGCAGATGTGACCATTGATGCCTGTATTGCCAGGAAAAGCATCGAAATAAGATCTTTGGCACCGGATATGCAAACCCTCTGTGGGTTTTGTTCCTCTGCGGGTGCTCTCTTTGGATATTCCACGAGTGGCTTCTTTGTCCACCATCTTGGACCTCAGGTAGGTCTTCTTCAAAATTCAAATTAATTTCTTCATTATATAAATGTAAATATTATATATACTATGTACAACTATTTAGGTGCATCTGTGTACATCATTAATGAAACGACGTCATTTCACTTTGTATGACGTTTCATTAATGATGCATATAGATGAACATAAACAGATACACATAATAGAATTTATATATATATATATAAATTTACCTCCTTCTTCATTTAATTAATTAATTAATTACTTGGTTGGTGTGCACTGCAGGGAGCCTTGGGACTTTTAGCTGTACCTCCAGCTGCGATAATCGTATTCGGGTTTTTCATGCGTGAGTTGAGAACAACGGAAGATGCTGCAGCACACGCGCAGGGAGAAAACAGAAAGGTAACAAGAGAAAATAACCTTTCTTTCTTTCATAAAAATAATATAAAGAAAAACCTTTCTTTCTTTC
>JAOXNR010054007.1:0-13242 GCA_028571225.1 Parsonsia alboflavescens | reverse complement strand
GTGATCAAGCTAAATTAATAAACATAATTAATAAGATGGAAACAAGAATTGCACAAATACTTAATAATAAAGATCAATTCTTTATAAGAAAAACAAACCAAATCTCATAACCCCATAACAAAATAACCTACTTCATGTTCTTGTTAACAAAAGAGGACTACTCACAAGACATAATAAACTACTCACAAGACATAATAAAAACCGAAAAATACATAAGAAAAGAGGAGGAGAAAATCTGCCCTTTGTCTTTGGAATTCCTCGAAAGATCAATCTTGAGTTGTTGTCTTCTTCTTTCTTCCCTCCCTAAGATTAAGACAAAGGGCCTATTTAAAGGAGTAAAAGACTCCTTACAAATAAGTAGTAACCTAACAGGATTCTAATAATAAGATAGAAACTAATTACAAAACGAATTAGTTTAAGAATAAATAATCAAATCCTAATAAAATTGAAAGTCTTTGATATGGCCCACGGTCAAAAAACTTGGTCAATCCGTAGTCTCCAACTCTAATTCGATGAATAGTGCGTTAGAACAGTGCCAGTGAATAGTGTCGGTGAATAGTACCCCCGGAACATTGCCAGTGAACAGTGTCGCCGGAACAGTGTCGGTGAACAGTGTCGTTGGAACAATTTCATAAAATCTTGAGCGTTTTTTCAACCAAATATTCCTACAAACAAAAATCAAGCATAGGGAAGTAAAATATATCTAAAATAACATAATTAAGCTAAGTTACATAAGATAATGGCATAAAAAGATCATCATAAAACTTAGCATAATTATGTGCGAATCAGCACTCTAAAGATGAAGTATTTTCTATTTTCAATCTTTTCCTTGCACTTGTTCAGACCTAATTTTCTGCCAACACATAAATTCGTTGTTTTGACAATAGGGGTGTGTACATGTCTTATTTGTTTCCGGAATTTTTGCAAACCAGTGGCATAATCTATCTAAGATCTTGTCCTTCAACCTTACAACAAAATGGCGGGCTGAAAGAAAGAACTGTCATCTTCTTGATGTTGTTCAAACTCTTCTACTGGAGTCATTTGTGTCCTCTCAATTTTGGTGTGAAGCACTTTCTACTGTTGTCTACCTTATCAACAGGTTGCCTTCTCCCTTACTAAACCATGATTCTCCTTTCAATTGGCTATTGGTACTACTCCAAATTATTCTAATCTTCGTCTTTGGTTGTGTGTGTTATGTTCATCTTATTAATCACGAAAGCACAAAACTCACAGCTTAATCTGTTCGATGTGCTTTTCTAGGATACACAATCCACCAAAAAGGTTTTCTTTGCTATGATTCAAATCTGCATCGTATTCGAGTCTCTAGTAATGTTATTTTTTATTGAAAATCAATATTTCTTTTCCACTCGCCATGATCATCTCTCTCCTCCATTTTTTATTTTGCCATTGTTTACTAACTCTTCCACAAATCATATTACCTCTAAACCTCTTCCAGTGTATCACCGATGTATGCCCAATACATCAAATCAATTTTAAGCACCACACGAGCCCCCCTCCCAAGATCATTCTCTGAATGCTGAGCCTATTCCAGCAGCCTCACTTGCTCCTCTCAGAAGCAGTAATCGAGTTACTAAACCACCAGATAGCTATGGTTTCCCTCCTTTATCCTTGACAACCACCTTGTCTCTATTCCCTCATATTACAAGCAGGCCATGGAGCATGAGTGTTGGCAAAAAGCTATTGAAGCAGAACTTGCACTAGAAGAAAATCAGACCTAGCAAGTTGTTCTATGCCCCCATTTGTGAAACCTCTTAGAAGTAAGTTTTTATTTTCTATCAAGCTTTGTTTCGATGGCTCTATCGAACTTTGCAAGGCTCGATTGGTGGTTTTTGGGAACAACCAAGATTTTGGACTAGACTATGATGAGACTTTTGCACTAGTTGCTAAGATGACCACCGTACGGACAATATTGGCTCTTGTTGCATCTCAATCATGGTTTTTACATCAAATGGATTTCAAGAACACTTTCTTACCTGGTGATCTCAAGGAGGAAGTTTACATGAAACTTCCCTATGGTATGCCTACTTCCTCATCTAATGTTGTTTGCAAACTTAAACGTTTTTTGTATGGCTTGTAGCAGGCATCGTAGGTATGGTTTGAGAAGTTTCGATCCACACACCTTGGTTTTTCATTCATTCAAAGTCAATATGACTCCTCAATATTTCTACGACAGACATCTAAGGGCATAGTTGTTCTCCTTGTTTATGTGGATGACATTGTTATCACTAGTTTTGATGTGGAGGCCATCTCCAAAATACAAAAATTCTTGCACTCTACTTTTCACATGAAAGACCTTGGTTAGCTCACCTACTTCTGGGGGTTAGAGGTACATCATCAGCCTCATGGAATTTTCCAAAATCGGCACAAATGTATTCAGGATTTAGTTCAATTAGCTGGTTTCACGGAGGTAACTTCTGCTTGGCACCCGTATAGAAATTAATGTGAAATATCACCAAGAGGGAGGGGAGATTCATGAGCATCCTACTTTATATCGGAAGTTGGTAGGTAGTCTTATCTAGCTAACTATCACCCGACCATACATCTCTTATGTCGTCCAGATTGTCAGCAAGTTTATGCAAGCCCCACAACATCTCAACCTTTTCGTTGTCTAGGCATCATTAGATACATCCTTGGCACACCTATCAAGGCTTTTTTTCCTTGCTGGTTTGTCAACTCAATTGCAAGCCTATTGTGATTCTGATTGGATTGGCTGCAAGACACTAGAAAATCTACTATGGGATGGTGTATGTTTCTAGGGGATGCTCTTATGTCTTAGAAGTGCAAGAAGCAAGAGTCTGTTTCTAAATCTTCAATGAAGCAGAAGATCTTGCTATGTCTGCTGCATGTTCTAAGATCATTTGGCTACAGGGTCTTCTTGTAGAGCTTGGTTTCTCACAAGTTCAATCCACTCCATTACATGCTAACAACACTAGTGCCATCCAAATTGTTGCTAACCTTGTCTACCACGAACGCAAGAAGCACATAGAGGTTGATTGTCACTTTATTTGAGAGGCTTATGACCACCAAGTCCTTACTCTCCCACATATCTCTACAGATTAACAAATCACAGATATCTTCACCAAATCCATGACATGTCAACGCCGCAATTTTCTTTTTAGCAAATTGATGCTTGTTGATTCCATAGCATCAATTTGAGGGGGAATGCGAAAGGATTATGCCCAATTAGCTGGGATTATGCCTTAATTAGCTGATCATTTATATCTTTTGTAATTATTTTGCTATTTATTAAATAGGATTCTAGCTATAGGTGATTGTATATATTTGTATATAGTAGATTAGCTTTTTCAAGGGCTAAAGATCAGCTCTATATATAGTCGTTTAGCTATTTTTTAGGAGTAAGATTAGCATGGATTATTCCTATACAAGGAAGCATTCTCCTCCAAGAGAGGGACAACTTTTTTTGCTCAAAGCAATCTAAGCTAACACTACCATTTGGCATTCGTCTGGCCATCTCTTTTAGTGTCTTGTTTTTCCACTCTACCACCCTATTCCTGGGAGTGTAAGATGAAGAAAATTCATGCAATACTCCATACTTATTACAATATTCACCAAAATATTGATTTGCACATCCAGTTCCCTGATCAGTTCTAATCTTAGTCAAGCTAAAATCTTTTCTTTTCTTTGATTAAGAATCATGACAATCCAATTTTTGAAGGTATCAAATGTCTCATATTTTTCTCTTAAAAATATATCCATGTGTATCTAAAAAAATCAACAACAATAACAAAAATGTACCTTTCCTTACCTAGTCTTTCAACACTAATAGGGCCCATCAGATCCATGTGAACTAGATCAAGAGGTCTTTTCCTGGTGATGACATTCATTCTCTTGTGTGATGACTTAACTAGTTTCCTTTGAAGACAAGTTGTGCACTCATAACTTTGATTGATCAGTTTAGGAAGACCAATAACAAAATTGAGCTTTTAAATCCTATGTAGATTAGACATGTTCAAATGACCTTTGCGTTCATGCTAGAGTTTTACAGACCTACTCGTGATGAGTAAGTTACAAAGATTTTCACTTCTAAGAGCAAGAGTATAGCAATTGTATAGTACGTTCCCCTATCAAAACACATACCTTCTTTCATTATCCTTCATTCATGCTTGTCAAAATAAACACCATAACCTTCATCACAAAGCTGACTGATACTATGAAGGCTTGTTTTCAGACCCTCCAAAACAGTACATTGCCAATCTCATGTTCATTAGGTGTGTGTATTTTTCCTTTTCCACAAATTTCTACACTACTCCCATCACCATAGGTGACCTTACTCGATTTCACACCTGAAAAATGGCTGAGGTTAGATTTTATTCCCATCACGTGTCTGGAACATCTACTGTCTGGAAACCATGTATCACTGTCATACATTTACAAGGCAGTAAGAGCAACATTACAATTGTCATTTTATTTCCTAACCCATCGCTTTTCAGGCTTTGAGATTACCTTCTATTCTTTTAATTTCAAGAGATTCATCACGAAATTCTCTAACTTTTAACATCGTGGCCTCATATGTCCTTTTTTGTTACAGAAGTGAAGTGACAAGTTGGTATAAACTTACTTGAACTTCAAAGGTATCAAGCTCATTTTGCAAATATATGTGTGTGGATGGGATAAGATCTACCTTACTCATGTTTGATTGGCCTTGATAACCTATTCTAGTTGTAGAATTATGCGGTCTTCGGGATTCCATAATCTCATCAAGCATCTCAGTAACTATGTCAAATACAAATCTATTAGAACAAGAATTTTCAAATATTGACTTTCCATTGTTCTGCTCGTTTGTCCTGGTAACTTTCTAAAGTGCTTCTATGTTGGCTATTCGAGACATATATAAGACCTCCAATGAGATCTTGTTGTCCTTTCCTCTTCTTTTCCATAGCTGGTACTAGGGCAATCAATTCGTCATCACTATTTTCCTGATCATCAGATTCATCAGTACTCACATTTAAAGCTAGTATACCTGATCCAAAGTTTCCAGAGATTTCTTCCGGAGTTTCATCATCGGTTTGAGCAAACAAGGACTTTTTAAGATGAGTTGGGCATTCCTTGGTGTGATGACCAAAACTTTTGAACATTGATTTTTCTCAACCTGATCACCTTGGTTGTTTGTTTTGTCATTAGAACTTGTGTTGTCTCCACTCATTTTAGTCTCTCATCTCATTTGGCTCAGTTGATTTCTGCTCAAGGAAAGGTATATTTTCTTTCCTTCAAGGCTCTCATTCAAATATCATCTTATCTGGGAGGGATAGAGGGCCGCTCTGTTGAGTAGCTGTCGCCACTAACTGCTCCATGCTGCATTGGTTTTTGCCGTATGAGTTATGTTTTTCTCAGCTAGAGTGAAGATCGAAGAGGAAAGGCGACCAACTCCAATCCCAGCCACTATTTTTTTACTACTTGCTTGAGCTTGAGCGTGAGTTGGAGCTTGTCCACGGTCCACTTCCGGTATAGGTACTGCTCTGCTAAGCTAAGTGTTGAAGAATCCAGAGTCTAGACATGTGCTTTGTTTCTCAGTTGTCTAACTTGGCTTGGCTCCTTCCTTTCTCTTTTGTTTCATGGACTTGAATTGAACTAGTTGGTTATTGCTAGATTAGCTAAATTTAATGCAATGAATGAATTGATTATTTTTTATTCTTTTGCTAAATTTGGAATTAGTGTGGTTAAGTGGATTGGCGGAGTTGGTGTGGTGTGAAGATGACTTTGGTTTGTGGTGGAGTTTATTGTGGACTATGATTGTGGATTTTGGAGTGGTCTGAGTGGATTGTTGTGAATGCAGTGAATGGTGATTGTGGATTGTGAATAGTTAAGTAGTTATTAATTGAATAATAATATTAGCTTAATTGGGGTGTTGAGTTTTGTATTTTCTTTTTGTATAATGCTATAAGTTTGGTCTGTGATTTTGGGTTGTGGTAGACTTTATTGTGGACTGTGATTGTGGATTTTGATTGAATTCTTTATAGTATGTGGATTTTGGAGTGGTCCGAGTGGATTGTGGTGAATGCATTGAATGGCGATTGTGGATTGTGAATAGGTAAGTACTTATTAATTGAATAATAATATTAGCTTAATTGGTGTGTTGAGTTTTGTATTTTCTTTTTGTATAATGCTATAAGTTTGTGTTCTGAATCTTTTGATTTCTAGAATGAGTGCATTTGTTCTATTAATAGTTAAATACTTGTTAGTTTGTTGTTATTTTATTTGGAATTGATTATAGTTTTAGATTTTGTTTCTTTTGTTTTTTGGAATATTTTTTTTATTGTGATGATATATAAATTATTATATATATATATATATGTATAAATTTAATAGGAACATAAACTCGACGGTTTTACGAGTTGAGTTTATGATTTGAGTTTATCAGACTTCGAACGAGTTTACATAAAGCTTTGAGTTTAATAACCTTGCGGCCAAGAACTAATTCCTTATAATTTAAACTTCTGATGATCCGTACGTCACTATGATGAACGTCCCAACTCACAGATTACTTATTTAAATCAAGTTGGACCTTATTTCATATTGTAATAATATGTATAAATGCATTTATAAAGATTGTAGTCTTTCACACATTATCTAAGAATGTGATAGTTTTTTGGGTATAAATCCCAGCACTTCATTCCATTGTTTAAGAGTAAACTCATGCCTTTTAATTTTTCACTTAGCACCTGCATTCCATTACTAGCCACGCGAGAAAATTTTTAAAAGATTTGTGTGACATATTTTCACAATTTAATTCCAAAAGTTGTGTGTGAGAAAAATAAAATTATTAATGTAATTCTAAAAGATTTATATGCAAGAAATGATTAACAATGGGAGTGAAAATGAGTAATATTCAACTACTCATTTAAGTTAACGATGTACAAATGATTTAAATATTAATATTTATGATTACTCATTTAACTTATTTCATTTTTTCCTTTAAATTATAAAAGTAACTCACAAAAAACAAAACTCCAACACTCCAATTTTCATCCTTCCTCTTTTGAATCATTTCCTCCTATTTCTCTTTCATTGTTAATTTTTTTCTTCTTATTTTGAACATTTTTCTTCCCCCGCAATCTTTCTTTCTTTTTTACTTAGTGTTTTTTTTAAAGAAAAGATTTCATTTTCTAAACCCCACCACCCTACCCTGATCCCCTAACCCCAACCATCTCTCAAAACCGATTCTTCCACAGTTTTGTTCTTTCATTTCTTTTCTTCTTTTAATTTAATAAATATTCAATTTAGTTCTTATCTTTGTAAAATCTCCATCCACATTCAATATAATATATATTCCTTCCATTGCTCAAAATTCTATCTCAAATATTTTTTGCCTTTAATTGTGAATCTTAAAATCTAATTTATTAGTAAAATAATATTACAAAGGTCTTTATTTAAGTTCTGTTATAAATTCTTCCATTACAGGACATTATGAAAATCAGGAAGCGTCTAAGATGCAATGTATAACAACGTGCCATAAAGATTCAATCTTTTTACAATTCAAAAATTACATAGTTTATATCTCCAGAAATGTCGTCGTTTCATGGCTTCCATCAACTTTCTCACTACCTATCAAGTAACAATCTAAACAGACAAATCCACCAAAAGCAATTGTGGAACCACACAACCCACCACCTCCACCAATGCTTTCCAACAACCCCAACTCCACCATCTTAAGTCTCAACTGTCGGGCCAGCAAATCCTTATGAATAGAATGATCTGACGAGTAACCTCTTTGGCTACAAATATGCACTGAAGTTGCGAACTGAATTTCAAAGCTAGTCAATAGAGACACGAGATACAGTTTTTAATAGAGAAGAGAGTGTTGCTTGATAGAGACAGAGGTAGGCAAACAGAGAAAAAGTGTTGTCAGGAGAGGCGAGGGGGAGGAGGAGAGAGTTAGATTTAGGGATTTTTTTTTCTTTCAAGACTCGAATTTAAATGCTTATTTGTAGTAACTCATTTATATATTGACTAAATTTAATGGATATAAATGAATAATCGTCTAGGTTAATTTTAATTAAATAATAAATCATATCAACGATTTAATAATAAATTATTGATTACTTGTTAACTTCGGAATCATTTTGTGTAACATCCTAATTTCTGGACTACCTTGGATCTTCTTATATGTTAAATTGAACATTTATTTGTTTATTTAATTATCTTCTTATTTTTCAATTTCACATTTTTTTAGTTTATTTATTTATTTATTTTCTAAATATTTGATAAATTATTTTATTAATCGAATGATGATTTTTGTAAAATGTACAAAATGAATTTTATTTTGGTGATTCTTGATTTATTTTGGTTATTAGGATTTTGATTTAGAATTCTGTTTAAGTTTTAAGTTCCGATGGGGATAATTGGTGTCTTTCATTTAGGGACCAAATAAGTTTTGATTTGTCTCAATTGGTAGACTAAAATATTGAATATGGGACTCTCAGAGGGTGTAAATTACAAACTACCAAAGTGTGGGGATGCAGTGTAAAATAAGAAAAGAAAGAGAGAAGGGACAAGAGGAATTGAGGGAGTTAGTTGAAATTAAACAAAGAGGAGATTAAGGAGAAAGGGAGGGAGTTGCTTTTTAGAGAAATAAGAAGAAGATTAAAGGGGAGGAAAGGAGTTAGAGAGTAGAGGGCTGAGATAGAGGGGAGAGATTTGAAAATAATTAAACTAAGGAACGGACTGAAAGGCTTGAAATAAGATTGTGAAGAGGTGACCGTTTCTTTTCCTTATTCAAAATTGGTTGAACTTCCATCTCTCTCACACATGCTCTCTGTTTCCTTTAAATTTCTAGAAGTTCATTTCATTCCTAAACTCTTGTAGCTTCAATCTAGACTTCTTATTTGTTGTGTAACGTTTATGTGAGTATAATTCATCTTGCTTGAATTCAAAATCCTCTTTGCAAAATTTCAATATCCTCTGTATCGGGTCTAAGAGTTTAATCCGTCATCTATGATTACTTTTGAAGCTTTATTGATGTGTCCTAATTATGGAATGAGGTAGTTAATGTGGTGATGATTGGCATTGATGGTGTAAACAGTTGTGTTGAAGTTTTGAAAACAGCCTGTTTTCTTTCCTTTTTCTTTGGATGCCCTATTGAGGGTTTATGTAGAATTCTCAGTTTACTTTGAATCTGGTTGATTTTGGGTTATACTATAGTGTTCTGGGGATTGATAGGCTATTGTTTTTGTGTCTATGACTTCGGAAGGTTGAAAGTTCATTTATTCCATTTGCCTGCCTTAAAATTGTTTCAAGCACTGGCGGATTCTTCTTTTTCAGATTGAATACTACCTTATTCGGTTATTCCTTCTTCCTGTTTATAAACTATAATTCCTTGTAGGTACTAGGAGGTTTGTTTGAGCCTGGTAAATAGATTATTTGGTGATTGGTAGTTGGATGTGGTGTTGGGGATGTTTTGGGCAGTTCATCTTAGAGCAATGAAACCAGGTTTTAGGCCTTTGCATTTAAACGTTTAGGGACTGATGTAAGTAAGTTTTGTTGGCATTGTGGTATATTCTCTCTTGCTGTTTGTCACCCTTGTTGTCTAGTTTTCATCCCAAATGGATTCATGAGTTTGAAGCTTATCTACGATTTCTTATGCTTGAATCTTGAAGTTGGATTCTCTGTGAATCACCAAATTTCCTTTGGAGGCCCTAATCTTTGATTAAAACTTTCAAATATTTGTGCGATCATTATTCATTCACTCTTTGTTTAAGTATATTTATTTATGACTTTAAGTCTTCTTTAATTCTTAATCTTCTCGATTCATTTAGTCTTACGGAATACCTTTATTTCGTGATAAAGTTACTTGAGTTTTGAATTATTTTTGTGTTAATTTCATGTATGAGATACCTTTATATGAAATCCTGAAAATGTTTTAAATGGAGTCTCAAACGACTTTCTTATGATACAAATTTAAAGGAATTCATTCCCTATTTTTCTAAAAAGATCTATGATTGGATCAAGACGGTTTTAATCTTGGAAATATGGCACTTGTATTTTCTTGAGTGGTGCTTAGGCATAGCATTAGTCGGGTTGTCTCCAAAACGATCTCGATAATGATTTTGGATATAGTGTGAAACCTTAATTAGATAGGCCTGTTTGATTGAGAGTTCTATCTATAACTTTATGCAATAAAATGTCTATGGATGCCATGGTTATGGACCACGGTCGAAGAATTATGTTGGGCACTTGCTTGGGGAGGCATTAGACCGACGAACGTTGAAAAAGGACCTTGCTAACTTATAGAGTGATTTGGTATGTGTATGCCAGAAGTTTGGTATGGAAAGGAGTTCACTACGTGGCCCGTTGGTACCTGGGGAATATTCACATATGGAATAGAAGGGCAAATAGTCAAAAATGGTGATCGTGTTCAGGGATAGTAAGATTGAAAAATGATCTAAAAGAAAATCTGATCAATTTTGTGGAATTTGAATTCTTGGAGCTGCTTGTTCCACAACTATATATGGAATCATGTGATCTTATGATCAATGTTTTAAGAAAGAAAGAAATTTTATTTCCAATAAAGCATTTCATTAATTCCTTTCCCGTTTTGTAAGATTAAAATATGTTCGATGTACGTTATGGTTTTATGATTATAGTTTCTGTATTAGGAAAGGAATTTAATGTATTGTCAGAAAAGTTCTTTCTATTGCTTTCTATTTCTTTTCAAGTCTTACTCCCTCACTAAGCTCTTTTGCTCACCCGTTCTATAATTTTTCTTTCTTTTCCTTTCCTTCCTTTTCAGATGAAGCTCGAGACTCTAGAGAATCTTTGAGCAGGATAGTATTCCTTCCAAGGAGTACTCCGGATGTATAAACCTTAGTATTTGGGTTCCTCAAAACCTTTTTTATTTATGAGTTAAGCGTGAATTTGGTATCTCTATATTAAAACCAAGATGAGAATCAAATTCTTGTATTTGCATTTTGAACTTTTTTTTGTTATGAGAAAAGACAGGTTTTTAATTTTCATGGCTTTTAGTAACCTGGCATATTGGATTCACTCCATGTTCGACGTGTTACACTCCGGATCACGGTTTCCGAGGCATTACATGTTACACTCGTTTGATTAACGAATTTGTGTCTGCATGTTATGAGGATTAGTATTAAAATATTTTTATGAAAAAGTAATTAATTTACTAACTTAACTACAAAAGATTTTATCAGAATAAAAATTTCAAATTATTCTAAAATAGATAACCAAGCATTCAATCTTTATAATAAAAGATTTCATGTGTAAAAAGAAAAATTATTGAACATGAAAATATTATATATTGTTCTAGTAATATTATCAAAGTTTTATTTTATATATATACATAATATATTCATTTTTATTGTGCATCACATGAGGAGTTATGCAATATGTATATTATTTTGTCTCACAAAGAATACGTAGTGGTTACTCACAAATTATCAATAACTAAATGCTTAGACAAGAACAAATTATTCATTACAATATTTCAGCAAATACCATGCTCATGGCCTTATTGATATGTATTACTGGACCGATTGGTCTCGTCTACGATGTGATATCCCAAGAATTTTAGTTCTTCAGATAATAATTGGATTTGCCAGCGTTGCAATGATTTGGGATTTCCATAGGTGACCCGGATCAGTGTATCCTTCTTTGTCGTGTTTGTAGCAAACGTCAGTTACCCGTGCAAGTCCTACAATTGGATCAAGGACTTCCCTTGGTATGGTAGTTAGCTTGATCCTCTCCTCATTCAAATCCTTCCATGCATCCTCCCCAATATCTTCAATCTTTCACCATTGCCTCTTCCTCTGGGACATTATGATTGTTCATATAGCAATGAACTGCAGTTGCAATTTCTCTCTCCTTCCCAAACCTCAAGAACAAAGATTGAATATGACCAATTAATCCTATATTACTAAAGGGTGGAGATATCAAATTACATTAGAACCATGGTGAAAAGTAAAGAATGAATGAAAAGAAAATAATAATGTACCTTGTGAGATCCAACATCATTTAGCACACGACCTATTATCATGCATGCCACCAGAATTTTTGGAGTCGATGCCGGCCAATCAAATACTTCCTTGGTTGCAGGTTTCATAAACACCAAGGATCCAACTACAATCACACTGAAGCAACTTGTGAACATTCCCACCTTCACGTAGTCATCAAAAGTTGGAAGATCTTTTTTGTTGATCCATTTTGATTGAATGTTGGAGCACCTTCCATACTCTTTCCACTAATTATCAAAGACAAATATATATTTTATTATTAGGAAGAAATTCTAATATATGCAGTTAGCTAATTAAACATTCCTTTTAAAATTATATCTTTGGTTAGATAAATATTATAAATTGTTCTTGCTCTTAAGTTAAGGTCTTAGAAGTTGTCAAAACTTGACAAGGCTACCTTTTCATTATAATAATCAATTGCAAAAGACTTCTCTTGGTTGCCCAAATCTTCTCCCATCTCCCATGTCATGGCTGAGATCCAAAAGACCTTATAGCGAATTTTCATATGGTCTGGTCATCAATCTCCTTGCGATCCCACCTAAAAATAATAATTAAATTTTGAATTATTTGAAACTGAATTGAAATATAAAAAACTTAACTCGAATGGTAAAACCAATGACCAATGGATCATAGATATTTTCAAATTGTCACGAATTAATCCAAAACTCTTTCCATAACTAAAAACATAATTTTTTTCCAAATTTTCATGAACTAATCCAGAACTCTTTACATAACTTCAAAAATATTTTTGGCACTAAATTTACCTTTCGAGTGCTTCTGTGAAGATCTCTAGTTCATCAAGAGTTCCATAAGCATCATATGTGTCATCTATTAGAGAAAGATATTACAATGTTTTGGTGAGGAATATTCGATCTCGAGAGTATTGAGGCTCATAATAACAACGCAAAACCCAATAGTAGCATTCGACAATTCTATCCCTTGTAAAAACAAGTTTTGACATGAAATTCCCTTCCTGCCACCACCTGTGATCATGTGAAGATATACGTTATGACGAATACTGTGATAGAGATTCCTGACCTATTTTGAATTATAAGAATACTACTTAACATATTTAAAACTATATTTTAATAATTAGCAATGATTTCGATATGGCAATATTCTTTAATTGTATGTTACATGGACTCATTTTATCCTTATCGTATCCAAAACTTTCTAAATTGGTTGTATAAATAAATAAATAAATAAATAAATAAATATATATATATATATATATATA
>JAOXNR010054006.1:0-13242 GCA_028571225.1 Parsonsia alboflavescens | reverse complement strand
CCGTAACAGAATTCTTGCTACAGTGCTCATGCAGCCAACCAAGCGGAGCAAGAATTCCGTTACAGTAACGGTTGGAGCGCGCCTTAACAAATCCGTATATATATATATATATATATATATATATATATATATGTAAATGTCCACTGGAACCACAATAGCACTTTTTTATTATTCCGAAACTAGTTAATTACACTAGGTCTTCTTCGCAATCATAGGATTTTCCTGCTCTACATTAAATAATAGAACCCATTTTATGCCATTTTTTTTTAATGAATTTTTGTTTTGTTTCAAGTGATTGGATAAATTTATGCTTAAAATTTTTTCATAGGCCTGACATGTGACCATTGTTACTGTAGAAATAGCTGAAATTTAATGGTTTTGATCATTATAGCCACACCTAAGTTGTTAAAGGATTGAAAACATAAGTATCAATGTAACCATTGAAATTGTATGTTTTTTTTCCTTCCAGTTTAACTATTCAACTTTTAAACGTGTCAATTTGATAATTTAGTCATTTAACTTTATGAGACTTTACAATTAAGCCTTTTAACTTTGTAAGTTTTGTCAATTTCACCATTCAACTTTGTGAAACATTTCAAAGGATTTAACTTTGTAATGGTCAATTTGTCGAATTTTCAAAGTTGAGTGGACAAATAAAAAAGTTTGAAAGTTGAATGGTCAAATTAAGAAGAAAAAAAAAAATACAACTTCAATGATCAAATTAATAATTAAGTCGATCAAAATAACTAAAAATAAATATTAAAGATCTAATAATATTCTGACCCAATTATGAGTAACTATTTTAGCTAAAAGCCCCAATAAAAGTGGAAAGGATAATTTGAAATTTCAGGGTTTTACATGCAAGACAGTATTCTTCTCCTAAAAGATTTTAGACGAAAAAAAGAAAAAAAGAAAAATGGATTCGACGTGTTAAAATTACTTTTTCTCCCATTTATGATTGCTCCGGTTGTCGGATCAATGTGGTTCTCGATCTCTTTACGCGTTGGACTTTGAGCTAGACTTGGTTTTCAACCTTTTAGGCAGGCACTAATAACAAATGGTACTTTAGGATGGGAGCCCAAGAATACATACCATACCAGCCTTGGTGAATTCCCACACCTTTTCCACTGAATCCACGGTTCAATAATCCGAAACATGCATCATCCTTGGCCAAGCTGGAAATAAACTCGCCGATCTCAAGCTCGAGTCCACAGCTCAAGCGTGGCTCGGTATAAAATAATTTTTTAATTTTAGTAACATATATTTTTTGAAAAACATATATTAT
Organism: Parsonsia alboflavescens; assembly: GCA_028571225.1. Lineage (NCBI taxonomy): Eukaryota > Viridiplantae > Streptophyta > Magnoliopsida > Gentianales > Apocynaceae > Parsonsia > Parsonsia alboflavescens. Next base: position 11,957 of record JAOXNR010054006.1, on the reverse strand, counting down.
CAAAAATATTTATAATTTAAATAAAGTATTACATTTATATAAAATATATCATATAAATATCAAATCCTGACTTGCAAGAAGTCAACTGAAAATGAATTGAGCTCATCTTGAGTTGATTTCCAAGTCATTCAAGCTCCAGCGTAACCAACTCAACCCATCTAGCTCTAAATTAAACTCGAATCATTTGTGCTTCTACTACTATTTACTACTATCTCTTTTGATGCTTTGATTAGAACACATCTCTATGAACTGGTCTACTGGTGCGGCCATACGATCAACAAGTAGCCAACGTTGACCACCCACATTCAATCTGATAAACAAAATGGGAAACTGTTGCAGTGAAAGGGTCAAGATAAGACATTGTTGCCACCAGCACAAGTTGCAGAAAACAGGACTTCAACAAACATTTTTCAATAAATTCTGACTAAATGTCTTATGAGAGGAACATGGCAGAGACACAGAGGACTGTATAGTTCTAGGGACAAACATCACACGACTCTTCCCCAACGTGGGCAAATGGAAGGATTCCAAGGTCACTCTAAAAGAAAAGCGAGACTACTACCAATGGCATTCGCATGTGTTGTCTCCTCAGTTGGACAAATAAAACGCTAATGTTTTGCTATCTATTTTGTAATGCTTGGATCTTGATTTGCAAAATTCTTGTATCCATGGAAATAAATCCAGGTTTCAGATGCTTTTATTTAAAGAGAAATTGCCAATAATTTTGTGCATCAATACCACATGAAACTAGTAGTCTTGACTCTTATAAAAGGAGGCAATCCAAAGCATGATGAAGGCAATCCCATACACAAACATTTGCCATTCAAGAAAAAGTCAACAAAGATCTCACGATAGACAAAAAAATAAAAAAATGTTATACAAAAAGAGAGGTGGACAAACACCATCCAGGGATAAATTCATGAAATTAAAAATGAAACCGAACAGCAAAACTACCAGGTGAACTCTTTCTTCTCCAACAGAAAGTGACGCTCACTTCTTAGGAAACAACACCCTCCCTATCAGAACCATGAACCAAATGGGAGAATCCCTTCCACCCCCGGCCAGCACTATATTACGCAATTAGTTAAAATGGAAAAAGAACACACTCAATCTGAGAATGCTAACAATGCCAATTCTACTGCTGCATCAACCATACCTTAAAACACCCCAACTACCAATCTGAGTAACGAGTACATCCTATAATCTAAATCTTCCATTTAACATATGCAAGAGAATTTATCAGAGCTTCAGCCTATATCTCATCCCCAATTAACCAACAGGAATGCCTCGCAATTAATGTAGTTGCTATATAGAATATGGGAGGCACTTAAATCAACCTTTAAAGTAAAAGATGGTATATGCAAAGAGTAGGCAGAAAAACTACAGAGAATCATATGATAGTTCTCCATTGGAAGTGGGCTAACATGCTCATAAACTCAAAAATTTGTCCAAGTCTAGTTTGTCAAGAATAACAATAATCACTGCTGATGAAGTTCAGCTTTCTTCTTCTGCCAGAGCCTATCAAGAGCACTATCAGCATCACCCTACAAAATACATTGAAAAATTTATTAATACCTAGGCCAAGTGCTGATGCATGAATGCCAGTATAAACTTATCATAAATTACAAAGAATTTCTACAATAGCTACTGAAGCAAGACAGACAAAGAGATTAGCTCAAGCTCATCTCACTTCAAAACAATAACACCATCAAATAATAAAATGAAAGTACATTGCTGAACATATGCAACGACTGTATACATGCAATGAGAGATTAAAAATACAATTTAGATATAATCATGCATCTCACTACTTTGAGCCTTCCCCTTTTAGCTGTGGGGAAGGCACAAATTAACACTGTTTTAGATAATCAAAACAACAAAAACAACACCACATATTCAAGAATCCAAGAAATCTAAATCAAAATTCAAAACAAAATACAGCAATTTGAAGTAAATGCCAAAACAGAGTCCACTGAATTCTGGTGAAGTCCTTCCATCTACAAAAACGTTTTTTATCTACGAATCAGGTTAAAAATTAGGAATAATTACCTGTGCACGCACAAATCCACAAAGTGCAAAGGTTGTAAATTGTCCAGTGTAAAGTCCATTAGCATCCAAATGCCCAAGGTTCATTTGGATGGATGCATGATCCTTAGATGTGATCAGCCTATTCGTGGCAGAACTGGAATGACAATAAAAAAAAAAAAAAAAAGAGCTAATATATACATATAACCAACTTTTCCCCAGAGAGCCGTTCAGTTTTTAAGACTAATTCAATGACGAAATAAAGAAATAAACCCAAAATCCCAACATACCACTTCCTTGGAATGTAGAGATCCATATTCTGTCCCTCCTCGTTCTGCATTTTGGCTAGGTATCTTTAGACACAGACTGATGGAAGAACCAGATTCACAGAGATCCAACCAAATGGTTAGCATAACAGTTAATCCAGAATTTAGAAAATCAAGAATAGCAAGAACAAAAATCAATTCACTGCAAGCAAAACCTATCAATTTATCCAAATGAACTGGATCCCACATGAAATTTCACTCGATTAATTAAAGGGCAGAGACAAAAGTTGCGCATGAAAACATCAAAATGGAAAATTGACAAATAATTTAGTCGTATGTATAGATTCTTGATTTAAAAGAAACTTAATGAGAATAAACATACTTGAGCAAATAAAGAAATTGGTATATATCAACAAATACTATACCGACCGTAATATCTTTTCGGAAATTAGAATTAGTAGAAAGGTACTACGGAATTACCAGCAGAAGGAAGGAGAAGAGACACTGACCAGAGAGAGCGGCGGCTTGCTTAGGATCCGAGTGCCGTTGGGTAACTTCTTATATTCCTGTCAAAAGTCTAAACCCTAACCTTTTCTATGAAGAAATTTCCAAATATATCAAAATTAATATGGTGTATTTTAATTTCATTTCTATCTATTTGGCTATCCCAATTTCATCCTATACTCAAATTAATTTTTTAATATTTTTGGGTAATAAAAATTATCCAAAAAATGTGAAATTAGGTCCCTACCCTTCATATTTCATTACCCAATCGAGACAAAGGGTACAAACCATTCATTTTCTTCTCATTTTGAGACCCAACTCTTCACCTTTTCCTTCACTGAAACTTTCCACCTTCTTCTTAACTACTTCATTGGATAATTCCCTCTTTTTATTCCACTCTCCTTTTCTTTCCTTTTTTCCCTTTTTCCCTTCTCATTTTCTTTCCCTTCTTCTTCTTCATTCCCTAATCAAAGCTTCCCTTTCTTCTTCGCGACACACTCATTGACGATGCCATTCATGATGATCATTGGTACGACTCCACCTCCTGTCGATAACCTCGTCGTCGTCGTCGACACAACATTTCCGGTAAGTTTTCTTCACATTTAAACCTTGATTTTTATGTCAAAAATGCTAGAATGTTTAAGCTTTGATAGTTGGAAAAATGCGAACCTTTGGTATTGACATTGTGTATTTTTGTTTCTTGAAAGCATGATTTTGATTTAAAATCCATTGAATGCTTTTGTTGTTTAATTTTGATTTTATAGTTTGTTGAAAACATGGATTAATTGTATTGGATTGTGCATATTTATGAGTTTGAATTGTGTGTCTCGAAATGTTTACTATGTGTCTCGAAATGTTTACTGTGTGACTCGAAATTCTAAGTTAAGAAATTTAGAAACTGTAGGTCTCGAAATGGGTTGAGAGTGTCTTGAAAGGATTTTTGTGTGCCTCGAAATGTTTGTTGTGTGACTCAAAATTCTGGATTAAGGAATTTAGAAACTGTAGGCCTCGAAATGAGTTGAGAGTGACTCGAAAGGATTTCGGTGTGTCTCAAAATGTTTACTGTGTTACTCAAAATTTTGGGTTAAGGAATTTAAAAATTACAGGTCTCGAAATTGGTTGAGAGTGTACTGTGTGACTCAAAATTCTGGAAATTCTGGGTTAAGGAATTTATTAACTGTAGGTTTCGAAATGAGTTGAGAGTATCTCAAAAGTATTTCTGTGTGAATGTAATAGGTCTCGAAATTCTGGGTTAAGGAATTTAGAAACTGAAAGTCTCGATATATGTGTGTCTCGAATAATATTGGTTGAGACTCGAAATACTTTTGGATGAGTCTTGAAATATTAGGTTGTATATGAAAATATTTTCTTTTGTGTACTTGACATATTTATAGGCTGTGTTTGGAAATAATAATATTAATTAATTAATTAATAATAACATTCTTAATTAATTCGAAAGTGATAATTAATATTTTCAATGTTATAATTTAGAGTTGATGTTTTTTTTATAAATAAATGACATTGTGCTAATAAATACATTATAATTAATTATATTTAAACTCCTTTTATTTGGTTGTACTTTAATTTATTTAGATTAAGTAATACCATTGGATAAAGATTTACAAATTTTTTGAAATATTAAATAAGAGATAGGTGTTTTCCTAAAAATTAGACTTTAAATTTTAAATAAGACGTAGATGCAAATAACTTTCTTTTTCTTCTTTCTCCATACAATTTTTCTAATTAGCATTATGTCAACATGATCCCGTTGTACCTACAGAGAACAGACTTAGTGTACATGCTAAGTTTTCGACTGTTAGATATACTATCAACCTGTTACGGCTCCATGGGGCACTAGAAAGTTTAAGGACACAAAGAGTGTATTTCAAGATCTGATTGTCACAGCTCCGTGTTTCCTTTGTGTGCGCACAAATGGATCTATCAGTACTCTAAGTTCCTTTACTGCATTATCAGTTTTCTTACCAATCAAGTTTGTTAAAGAAGCCCATCTTTATTTCATAAGACTACTTTTCCTTTTAGAATCAGACATGCAAGTCTTGAGAGAGATGCTCTCAGCAAATTTCGGATTACTAAGCATAAAGTATTGTATAGCTCATCAAAGTTGTTCGGGAAAGGAGTGCTAGATAGGATTATCTGTAGGTTTATCTCACCTTTTGTCAAAACCTTAAATGATAGGTTGTTCTGGTTGACTGGTGTGTGACCCTCATCAAGTATCAGAATGCCAGGCATCTCAAAGAGAATTTTTCTGAACTTCTCTACCTGCTGCCTCTTCTTACTTTCACCGGCAAGCTTTTCAAGGGAAGTTTCCATCCTGTGATTATAGTTTGTCTATTGTTTTGCTCCTGACATTCATGAAAGTGCTTCCAACTTATCAATATAGTTTCAACCAATTTAAATAGTAACCTTATTAGCTCAGGTTTTGTCGAATGCTCATTGATTTCAGTAACTTCTCCCCCAAAATCCATAGAACTTAGTTTTCAAATTATTAATGCCTTTCTTAAATAGGAGGACTGGATTATTGAACTGAAAAATGAGTTCGATGAATTTTGGGGGAGGAGTTACTGGAATCAATTTACATTCGAGAATATCAGAGTTGATAAGGTAACTATTTTCCTCATTTCAACAAAAAGAATTTAAGTTGGTTGAAGCTATATTGATAAGTTGGAAGCACTTTCATGAATAAAGTAATAGTCAAGCTATAATCACAGGATAGAAACTTCCCTTGAGAGGCTTGTCGGTGAAAGGAGGAAGGGGTAGCAGGTAGTGAAGTTCAGAAAAATTCTCCTTGAGATGCCTGGCATTCTGATACTTGATGAGGGTCACACACCAAGCAACCAGAACAACCTATTGTGGAAGGCTTTGACATAAGTTGAGACAGACAATCTTATCTAGCACTCCTTTCCAGAACAACTTTGATGAGCTATACAATACTTTCTGCTTAGTAAATTCGAAATTCGCTAAGAGTATCTCTCTTGAGACTTGCACATCTAATGCTAAAAGGAAAAGCAATCTTGCAAAATAAAGATGGGCTTCTTTGACAAGCTTGATCGGTAAGAATACTGATGATGTAGTAGAGGAACTCAGAGCATTGATGCATCCATTTGTGCACGTGCACAAAGGAAACATGGAGCACGACAGTCTTCATGGTTTAGGAGACACACTTATTGTGTTAAATCCCACAGATTTGTAGAAGAAGCTTCTTCCAAAAATCCCCGATAATATACTTGAAAAGGTATATCTTGTATCTCTCTTGTCCATTCACCCTTATCTGGTAGCTCAAAATAGAGAATTCTTTGATAAAAAAAACATCCTAGAGGTTGACCACTCATGTCTCGAAAAAGGCGAGTTTAACTGTATGATAATTTTTTAATCAACCGTTTCTTTTGTTTTGTTACTGTAGAGATATGGATCCCACCTATCATTACCATGGAGCGTACTATGCCCTCGCTGCCTTGCATATATTGAGACAGGAGGTCATTTTGGAGGGTGCCTGGCCTGATGAGATGTGGTTCTTCATTGGAGGCTAGTTACCTGACTGGGCCTCCAGGAGTACGCTCTCCTCACTGGTCTACGTTATGGGACAGTAGACCGCGTAATATTGAGAGGCCATTGATGATGGATTCTACCATGGTTTGATTGATTGGGATCAATCCAGTTACTCCAGATATGGTCTTGGAGAGGTGACAGGCTGTGGTAGTGGGACAATGTCAATTGATGATGCCCTCAGACTAGCATACGACATCATCATAGGTCATTGGATACTCATCTGAGAGCTGATTGCAGTCATCCCTTTTATGTATGGAGGATGTTAGACGATTTGGAGGCTGTAGAGTCATTCCCATGGGGAGCAATTGGGTGGAGCATGACAATGCACTCCTATCGACAAATTATCTTGGAGAACTCCCCGAAGAGACATTGAAGGGAATCGGATCCCGAATCCATGAGGAAAAGAATCCGGAGTCCCAGGATTTTTAAAAAATTCTCACATTTGAGATCGAGAACTATATTTTTTTTATGATTCGTGGAGAGCTCGTCCTGCGGAATTGATCTAGACTTCTTGATCTACTATGCAAAAGATCTTCTAATCTATTCCCTATGATTAGTCCGGGTGAACAGAGGGGAATAGGAAAAGAGGAATCTTATTTTCTGGAGTGGCGGCTATGGAAAAAAATTAAACAGACGTACTGGAATTTTCTTTTCAGAAAATCATGTCAATTTTGACAGTAGGGTTCTGAAACAATTAATCCTAATTACTAGAAATAATAGGATATAAATTAATCCGAAAACAACCTAATTAGAAAATTGGGCTCCTATGGGCCATATCCCACTAAGTTTCAATGTAATTGAAGGTCCAATAATTATTTATTGGAACATGGATCCAAAATAATTATCTTGACCCTTTAATTAAAAGACCCTTTATTTATTTTTAGTTCAAACCCAACAATAATTAATCTTATGGACCTAAGTTCAAATTAATTATAAGACTAATAAAAATAAATAGCCACTCATTTATTTTATTTAAGCCCAATCAATAATTAATCTTATGGATTTAAGTCCAAATTAATTATAAGAATAAATAAAATAAATCCTTTATAATAAAATTAATTCGTCTTTACTTCCCATTTCAAAATGATATAAAATCATTCACAAACTATAGATCTACATTAAGACACAATGCTCGAGGCTTCATAAAATGACCAAAATACCCTTGCTACATAATAGCAATATACTTAGCCATTTCAAACATCTTCTATTATCACCATAAGAAGATGATGTACTCCAAGACACATTGCTGTAGAAACAGAAGGCTTGTTGAGATAAATCTCAACCTTTAGTCTTTAACCTACAGGTGTAATGACACATTTTCCCTTCTATGTAACACCCACTATTGAGCCTAGGTTTTGCGTACTATCACCTTACTCAATAGCATCTACCATCCTTAGGTATCTAGTTCTATTACCATTGAATCACAAGAATAATCAGTAGAAGAATATTCAGTACAATAACAATTGTACTACTGAGGCCTCGGGTTCAGTGATCCAACTAAGAACAACACATAATGGGGCGATTAACCCATCTCATAAATGAAATGGCATAGAGACTCTATTATATGAGTCTGTCTTAACTAACTAACTCCAAGTATCTAACATATAAGACTATTGATCTCCATAATGAGATCTCACCCATAGCATATCAAAACATCGGGAACTAGCTTCGCCAGACCACCAACCCATACTCATGTCATGGGGACGTGTCCACGCAGCAGCAACAGTGATTTTAGTTCTCTCTTATTTGATAGTACCTTTAGAGAACAATCACTAAATGATCCTATTCTACACATATAAAATGTGCTAACGCATAGTTCGGGAGCGCTACCCAATGACTAAAGGTAAGTCACCCTACTTAAAATAGACTAATGTGTTATGACCTTTGTTCAATGGAACTCCCAATTCCATTAATCGGCCAATAACTAATTCCTTATGATTTAAACTTCTGGTGATCCATACCTTACTATGCTGAACGTCTGTTCACACAGATCACCTATTTAAATCAATTTAGACCTTATTGCATGTTATGCTAATATGTATAAAAATACTTATTAAGATTATAGTCTTTTACACTTTTTCTCAAAAAATGATAGCCTTTTTGGGCATAAATCCCAACAGACACTTGTACGGCAACTGTAGGCTATTGCTGGTAAGTTTTCATATTATTATTTACATTTGAATATCAATGGTGTTTTTTAGACTTTCTCAATACTAATTTGAAATTTTTTTAATCTTATCTTTAATTAATGGTGGGCGTACTATCACTTCCCATCCCTGCGTCCTTAGTTGTGTAAGGACGCCTAGACTTGGCTGCTCCCAAGTAGATCCATGAAGCCCGAGGTGCCTTACCCTTTGACTTCCCCGGCTTGGCCCCGCGGTCCGTTGGACCCCGCTATTTGATGAGGTAAGTGAATACCTTATCAATGTTCACTTTGATTTTTAAATTAGTTAGTATTATTAAATTAAATTGCCAATTACAGGAGCGTGCTAGCTCCTCATACATGGAGGCTGATCAGGCGGAGTTGCAACAATCTTACTAGGTCGATTTCGGCATATCCCTCATATTGCACAGACATGCTGAGGTAATTATGTGCCTCGATCATTTTGGGAGACGTGAAGACAGGGATTGCTAGTTCCGCTAATCGATTAGGTTAGACTAATCACAATTTTCAAATTTTAAGTTAATTTTGTGTAATGCTAAATATGAAAATCATAATTACTTTACTTTTATTTTATTTTAGATCCCACGTCCTAGTGGAGATTTTGCTGAGGAGAGGATTGATAGAGATCGTTCGATCAGTCCGACGAGATCCGATACGATTCGGCATATGGTATGTATCTCATGAGATTTTATATTTTTGCAGTAGATTAGTCGATGCTATTGAACGTGATTGTAATTACTTTGTTGGTTTGCTTGCCATGTGATTAGGTTATGAGTCCACATATCGAGGCTGCATGGTTGAGCCCTCCGGTTGAGGACCAGACGAGCAAACATCCATCTCCCAACTCGACTTGATAGGAGAGGAGTTGATGTATTCTCATATTCAGTAATTGATTTTATTAGGAGTTTGGTCGTACAAGTTGGGCCAAGGTCCCGTCCGCAAGTGTACAGTCACCTTATACCGACCTGGCGTATCACATCGAGTCGTTGAGGCCAAGGAAGAAGCCGAGGATGAAAGCGGCGAGGATGACTTAAGTGGAAAAGGTGTAGAGGGAGATTCTACCTACCGTGGTGGACCGGTCCACTCTAGATCGAGCAGGGTTGGATGACTTTTGCAGCTCCGGAATTTCAGATAGGTAATTCACTTTCTTTTGATGATTAATTTGCATTTTATAACTTTTCCAGTTTATTGTTCTAATCCAAATTGTTGTGATAGGTGCACGCTCGGGGGGATCCTATCATTTATCGGGGCTGACCTTGCGAGGGTCAGGAATATGATGGAGTACATTGAGGACAAACAGGTGGACGGGTTCATAGCTTCACTACGGAGAGCGACAGCGGAGGCCCCATCAATTTACCAGACCCGGTTCCGCTTCGCACTCACTAGGACATAGTTATACGTACGTAGTTAAAAAATTATATTAATCTATATTTCATTTACTGTACTTACAATACCGATTTTTAATTAACTCCAATGATAGAGCGTTCTCCGAGGTGCATGGGAGGAGACTAAAGCATTTGGAGTGGAACCGAGGTTCTACGTCTTCGAGGACTATGTCTCTGCCTGGGTCGGGGGAGATGTTGACACATGAGAGGTAGCATGGTGGGACGCAGTAGAGGTATTTAACTTCATTTTGTACATAAATTATGACTTATTCTATACTAATTGATTTAATATGTACTGTGTTGTATACAAATATTGATGCCCTGTTGCCACCATGAGCATTGGGTATTACTCCGGGTCGATCTTCACGGGTCTCTGATCACATAGTATGATCCGAAACCATCGATTGAGGCAAAGGAGTCTTGACTTGACTTGATGGAGCCGGTTCGCTTGATGCTTCCACGATTACTCTGACAGGTCGGATTTTATGACAGGACAGGTAGTTCCTCGAGACGTTCACTGTAGTTTTCTTTGACTCGCCTGACAGCTCGGTGTACTCCATCCCTATTTAGCCTGACACGACCAGCTGCGGTACCTACATGTGCTATTACATGTCATAGCTGATGAGAGGGCATCTTAAGGAGATGCCCCAATTGCCTTCTACGACCTCTATGGCATAGTACATTAGGGATGAGATGACCTGGGTCATGCTGCGGTTTAGCGGATAGGAGACGGCTTTGTAAATTTTTTTTTTTTTGTTTTATATTGTAAATAATACATAAGTGCAATATAAATTTTTTTTTTGTTTTTATATTATATCAATGAAAATATATATTTTTTCTTCTTCATTTCTTCAATATTTACCCAAACTAAGTTTGATAAATAAAATAGGCTCAAAACTAAGTCCCTAAAGTATGTTTTTTGGTCAAATTAGGACTCAAACTATACCCTTTTTGCGTTTAGGTCCCTGAAGTATTTTTTTTAGCCAAATTAGGACTCAAACTATACCCTTTTTGCATTTTGTTCCCTAAGTTCTAAATTAGAACTCAAACTATACCCTATTTCATTTTGGTCTCTAAGTACTAAATTAGGACTCAAACTATTTTTCATTTTGGTCCCTAAAGTTTTTTTTTTTGGTTAAATTAGGACTCAAACTATACCCTTTTTACATTTTGGTCCCTAAGTACTAAATTAGGACTCAAACTATTTTTCATTTTGGTCCTTAAAGTAATTTTTTTTGGCCAAATTAGGACTCAAACTATACCCTTTTTGCATTTTGGTCCCTAAGTTCTAAATCAGGACTCAAATTATACCCTTTTTGCATTTTGGTCCCTAAGTTCTAAATCAGGACTCAAACTATACCCAAAATTGTCCCTAAGTTCTAAATTAGGACTCAAACTATACCCTTTTTCATTTTGGTCCCTAAAGTATTTTTTTTGCCAAAATGGCCAGAATAGTATAGTTTGAATTCTAATTTGGCCAATAATTTTATGTTTATAATAAGTAACTATATATATATATCAATTGATATATATCAATCCGTATACAAGGTAGAGACTCAATTTTTCATCTTCTTCTCGATTTTATATGCAACTGTACTAAACTTCTCGAAAGTCGGACCCCCATAATAATTCATCAGATAACTCAACTCACTTTCATTTTCTTTCTACACCAAACTGAGAAGAGGCCCTCACTTTCATTTTCTTTCTTCCTTCCACTCTCATTTTCTTTCCCCTTTTTCCCTTCTTCCATTCTCATTTTCTTCCACTCATCTTCACTCCCTCACCGGCGGCGATCCATCTTCACTCCATCACTTCCCGGTAGGTTTTCTTTACTTGAACCTTGATTTTGTAGTTTGTTGAAAGCATGGATTAACTGTTGGAATCATGATTTTTCATTTTGGTCCCTAAAGTATTTAAGGGTATAGTTTGAGTCCTAATTTGACCAATAATTCTATGTTTATATATATATATATATATATATCAATCCGTATACAAGGTAGAGACGATTGTGGCCTTGATTCAATGACAAAAATGCAATTTAAATTA
>JAOXNR010054005.1:0-13243 GCA_028571225.1 Parsonsia alboflavescens | reverse complement strand
TTTGTTCAATGGAACGCCCAATTCCATTAATCGGCCAAGAACTAATTCCTTATGATTTAAACTTTCGGTGATCCGTAACTTACTATGCTGAACATCCCAACATATAGATCGCCTATTTAAATCAATTTGGACCTTATTGCATGTTATGCAAATATGTAAAAAATTACTTATTAAGATTATAATCTTTTACACTTTTTTCTTGGAAAATGATAACCTTTTTGGGCATAAATCTGAACATTAAGGACTTGGGCTTTTTTTTTGTTTAGGGTTATTTTGGGAAAGAACAACTCCGAATGGGGGAAAATTTGGCTGGCCTATTGGAAACTGCCCAATGGACAAAACGCATCGCTTCGCCTTGGACTGGGGCAATTTCGGGCCATCCACGATTGTTTAGAAAGATTTTTGGACTTGTTTTATAATTAAGGTTATTTTACCCAAAAGAAATCGAAATGAGCCTAAATTTGGCTGGCCGATTGAAAACTACCCAATGGACAAAGCGCATCCCATCGCCATAGACAGGGGCACCTTCAAGCCATCTCGGATCGTTTTGAAGGGCGTTTCAGCCTGTTTTATGGTTAGGGTTATTTTGGGCCTGAAGACGTCGAAATGGGCCCAAATTTGGCTGGTCGATTGGAAACTGCCCAATGGACAAAACGCATCGCATCGCCAAGGACTGGGGCACTTTCGGGCCATCCTGGATCTTTTTGAAGGACTTTTGGGAGATTTTTATTTTCAAGGTTATGTAGGGCCAGAAGAACTCAGAATGGGCCCAAATTTGGTTGGCCAACTGGAAACAGCCCAATGGACAAAATGATTTGCTTCGACATTAACTGTGGCACTTTCGGGCCATCTAGGATCGTTTTGAAGGATTTTGAGTATGTTTTATGTTTTGGGTTATGTTGAGCCGAAAGAAGTCGGAATGGGTCCAAGTTTGGCCGGCCGATGGGAAATGGCCCAATGGACAAAACGCATCACTTCATCATGGAGTAGGGCACTTTCGGTCCATCTAGGATCATTTTGAAGGACTTTTGGGCATGATTTTTGTTGATGTTTATTTTTGACCAGGAGAACATGGCATGGGCCCAAATTGCCCATTTGAAACTGCACAATGGACAAAATGCATCCCTTCGCCTAGGACTGGGGCACTTTCGGGCCATCTGGGATTGTTTTGAAGGATTTTTGGGCCCGTTTTATATTTAGGGTTATTTTTGGCCAAAAGAACTCGAAATGGACCCAAATTGGGCTGGCCGATTGGAAACGGCCCAATGGACAAAATACATTGCTTCGCCATGGACTGTGGCACTTTCGGGCCTTCCCGGATCGTTTTGAAGGACTTTTGACCCTATTTTGTGTTTAGGGTTTTTTTGGGCCAAAAGATGTCGGAATGGGCCCAAATTTGGCTGGCCAATTGGAAATGGCCCAATGGAAAAAACCCATGGAAATCCAAGATGGTTTTTAAGGTCTTTTGGTCCTGTTTTTTGTTTAGAATTATTTTGAGAACGAAGAACTCGGAATGGGCCCAAATTTGGCTGGATGATTGGAAACTGCCCAATCGACAAAATGCATTTCTTTGCGAAGGACTGGGGCACCTTCGAGCCATTTCGAATCGTTTTGAAGGACTTTCGGTCCTATTTTAAGTTTAGGGATATTTTGGGCCAGAAAAAGTCAGAACTGGCCAAAATTTGGCTAGTTGATTGGAAACTGCCCTATGGACAAAACGCATTGCTTCGCCTTGGACTAGGCAATTTCGGGCCATCCGGGATTGTTTTGAAGGATTTTTTGACTTGTATTATATTTAGAGTTATTTTTGGCTAAAAGAACTCGAAATGAGCCCAAATTTGGCTGGCCGATTGGAAATGGCCCAATGGACAAAATGCTTTGCTTCGACAAGGATTGAGGCACTTTCGGGCCATCCAAGATCGTTTTGAAGGATTTTTGAGTGTGTTTTATGTGTAGGGTTATTTTGTGCCAAAAGAAGTTGGAATGGGTCCAAGTTTGGCTTGCCGATGGGAAATGGCCCAATGGACAAAACACATCTCTTCGTCGTGGAGCAGGGTGCTTTCGGTCCATTCAGGATCATTTTGAAGGACTTTTGGGCCTGATTTTATTTTAGGTTTATTTTGGAACAAGAGAACTCGAAATGGGCCCAAATTTGGCTGGCCGAACGGAAACAGCACAATGGACAAAATGCATTGCTTCGTCTTGGACTGGGGCACTTTCGGGTCATTCGGGATTCTTTTGAAATATTTTTGGGCCTGTTTTATAATTAGGGTTATTTTTGGCCAAAAGAACTCGAAATGGACCACAATTTTTCTAGCCAATTGGAAACGGCCCAATGGACAAAACACATCTCTTCGCCATGGCCTGGGGCACTTTTTAGCCTTCCCGAATCGTTTTGATGGCCTTTTGGGCCTGTTTTTTGTTTAGAATTCTTTTGCGAGCGAAGAACGCGGAATGGGCCCAAATTTGGCAGGATGATTGGGAACTGCCCAATCGACAAAACACATTACCTCGACATGGACTGGGGTACCTTCAAGCCATTTCGGGTCGCTTTGAAGGACTTTTGGGCCAATTTTAGGTTTAGGGATATTTTGGGCCTGAAAAAGTCGGAACTGGCCAAAATTCGGCTAGCCAATTGGAAACTACCCTACAGAAAAAATGCATCGCTTCGCCTTGGACTATGGCAATTTCGGGCCATCCAGGATTGTTTTGAAGGATTTTTGGGCTGGTTTTATATTTAGTGTAATTTTTGGCCAAAAGAACTTAAAATGAGCCCAAATTTGGCTGGCCGATTCAAAACTACCCAATGGAAAAAACGCATCACATCGCCATAGACTGGGGCACCTTCGGGCCATCCCGGATCATTTTGAAGGACTTTTCGACCTGTTTTATGGTTAGGGTTATTTTTAGCCTGTAGAAGTCGGAATGGGCTCAAATTTGGCTGGTTGATTGGAAACGGCCCAAAGGACAAAATGCGTCGCATCGCCATGGGTTTGGCATTTTCGGGCCATCCGGGATCTTTTTGATGGACTTTTGGGCGTGTTTTATGTTCAGGGTTATGTAGGGCCCGAAGAACTCGGAATCGGCCCAAATTTGGCTGGCCGATTGGAAACTGCACAATGGACAAAACGCATACCTTTGCCTTGGACTGGGGCACTTTCGAGCCATCCGGGATTGTTTTGAAGGATTTTTGGGTCTGTTTTATATTTAGGGTTATTTTTGGCCAAAAGAACTCGAAATGGACCCATATTTGGCTAGCCGATTGGAAATGGCCCAATGGACAAAACGCATCGCTTCACCATGGACTGCCACACTTTAGGGTCTTCCCGGATCATTTTGAAGGACTTTTGGGACTCATTTATGTTTAGGGTTATTTTGGGACAAAAGATGTCGGAATGGGCCCAAATTTGGCTAGCCGATTGGGAATGGCCCAATGGACAAGACTCATCGATTGGCCAAGGAATGGGGCAATATCGGGCAATTTGGGATGGTTTTGAAGGTCTTTTGGGCCTATTTTTTGTTTAGAATTCTTTTGCGAACGAAGAACTCGGAATGGGCCCAAATTTGGCTGGATGATTGGAAACTACCTAATCGACAAAATGCATTGCTTCGCCACGGACTGGGGCTCCTTCGAGCCATTTCGGATCGTTTTGAAGGAATTTTGGGCCAGAAAAAGTCAAAACTGGACAAAATTTGGCTAGCCGATTGGAAACTGCCCTTTGGATGAAATGCATCGCTTCGCCTTCGACTTGGGCTATTTCGGGTTATCCAGGATTGTTTTGATGGATTTCTGGACTTGTTTTATATTTAGAGTTATTTTTGGGCAAAAGAACTCGAAATGAGCCCAAGTTTGTCTGGCTGATTGAAAACTACCCAATGGACAAAACGCAACACAACGCATCGCATCGCCGTAGACTGGGGCACCTTCGGGCCATCCCGGATTGTTTTGAAGGACTTTTCGGCCTGATTTATGGTTTAAGTTATTTTGGGCCTAAAGAAGTCGAATGGGCCCAAAGTTGGCTGGTCGATTGGAAATGGCCCAATGGACAAAACGCATCGCATCGCCATGGACTAGGGCACTTTCAGGCCATCCCGGATCGTTTTGATGGACTTTTGGGCTGGGACTTTTGGATCATTTTGATGGACTTTTGGGCATGATTTTTGTTGAGGTTTATTTTAGACCAGGAGAACTCGGAATGGGCCCAAATTTGGCTGGCCGATTGGAAACTGCACAATAGACAAAACGCATACCTTTGCCATGGACTGGGGCACTTTCGGGCCATCCGGGATTGTTTTGAAGGATTTTTGGGTCTGTTTTACATTTTTGGTTATTTTTGGCCAAAAGAACTCGAAATGGATCGAAATTTGGCTGGCCGATTGGAAACGGCCCAATCGACAAAACGCATCGCTTTGCCATGGACGGGGGCACTTCCGGGCCTTCCCGAATCCTTCTGAAGGACTTTTGGGCCTATTTTATATTTAGGGTTATTTTGGGCCAAATGATGTCGGAATGATCCCAAATTTGGCTGGCCGATTGGAAACGGCCCAATGGACAAAACTCATCGATTGGCCATGGACTGGGGCACTTTCAGGCTATCCGGGATGGTTTTGAAGGTCTTTTGGGCCTGTTTTTTGTTTAGAATTATTTTGCGAACGAAGAACTCGGAATGGGCCCAAATTTGGCTGGGTGACTGGAAACTGCATAGTGACAAAACGTATTGCTTCGCCATGGACTGGCTTAGCTTCGAGCCATTTCGGAAAGTTTTGAAGGACTTTTGGGCCTATTTTATGTTTATGGATATTTTGCGCCAGAAAAAGTCGGAGTTGGCCAAAATTTGGCTAGCCGATTAGAAGCTGCCTTCTGGACTAAACGCATCACTTTGCCTTAGACTAGGGCAATTTCGGGCTATGCAGGATTGTTTTGAAGGATTTTTGGACTTGTTTTATATTTAGAGGTTTTTTTGGGCAAAAGAACTCGAAATGAGACCAAATTTGTCCGACCGATTGAAAACTTCCCATCGGACAAAACGCATAGCATCGCCATAGACTGGGGCACCTTCGGGCCATCCTGGATCGTTTTTAAGGACATTTCAGCCTGTTTTATGGTTAGGGTTATTTTGGGCCAGAAAAAGTCCGAATGGGCTGAAATTTGGCTGGTCGATTGGAAACAGCCCAATGGACAAAATGCATAGCATCACCATGGACTGCGGCAGTTTCGGGCCATCCGGGATCCTTTTGATGGACTTTTGGGCATATTTTATGTTCAGGGTTATATAGGGCTAGAAGAACTTGGAACGGCCCCAAATTTGGCTGGCTGATTTGAAACGGCCCAATGGACAAAATGCTTTGCTTCGACAAGGACTGCGGCACTTTCGGGCCACCCAGGATCGTTTTGAAGGATTTTTGGGTGTGTTTTATGTTTAGGGTTATTTTGCTCCTAAAGAAGTTGGAATGGGTCCAAGTTTGGCTGGCCGATGGGAAATGGCCCAATGGACAAAACGCATCTCTTCGTCATGGCGCAGGGCAATTTCGGGCCACCCAAGATCATTTTGAAGGACTTTTAGGAATGATTTTATTTTAGGTTTATTTTGGAACTGGAGAACTCGGAATGAGCCCAAATTTGGCTGGCCGAATGGAAACAGCACAATGGAAAAAATGCATAGCTTCGCATTGGACTGCAGCACTTTCGGGCATTCCCGGATTGTTTTGATGGACTTTTGGACCTATTTTTTGTTTAGAATTATTTTGCGAACGAAGAATGCGGAATGACCCCAAATTTGGTTGGGTGATTGGAAACTACCCAATCGACAAAACGCATTGTTTCGCCTAGGACTGGGGCACCTTCAAGCCATTTCGGATCGTTTTGAAGGACTTTCGGGACTATTTTAGGTTTAGGGATATTTTGGGCCTGAAAAAGTCGGAAGTGGCCATAATTTGGCTAGCCGATTGGAAACTACCCTATGGACAAAACGCATCGTTTCGCCTCTGGCTGTGGAAATTTCGGCCCACCCAGGATTGTTTTGAAGGAATTTTTAGTTTGTTTATTGTTTAGGGTTATTTTGGGCAGATAGAAGTCGGAATGGGTCCAAGTTTGGCTGGCCAAAGGGAAATATTCCAATGGACAAAAAGCATCGCTTCATCATGCAGTAGGGCACTTTCGTCCATCCAGGATCATTTTGCAGGACTTTTGGGCATGATTTTTGTTGAGGTTTATTTTTGACCAGGAGAACTCGGAATGGGCCCAAATTTGGCTGGCCGATTCGAAACTGCACAATGGGAAAAAAGCATCCCTTTGCCTTGGACTGGGGCACTTTCGGGCCATCCAGGATTATTTTGAAGGATTTTTTGGCCTGTTTTATATTTAGGGATATTTTTGGCCAAAAGAACTCGAAATGGACCCAAATTTGGCTGGCCGATTGGAAACGGCCCAATGGACAAAACGTACTGCTTCGCCACGGACTGCGGCACTTTCGGGCCTTCCTGGATCATTTTGAAGGACTTTCGGGCCTGTTCTATGTCTTGGGTTATTTTAGGCTAGAAAAAGTTAGAACTAGCCAAAATTTAGCTAGCGATTGGAAACTGCCCTATGGATGAAACACATCTCTTCGCCTTGGACTTGGGCTATTTAGGGTTATCCAGGGTTGATTCGAAGGATTTTTGGACTTGTTTTATATTTAGAGTTATTTTTGGCCAAAAGAACTCGAAATGGACCCAAATTTGGCTGGCCGATTTCAAATGGCCCAATGCACAAAACGCAACGCATCGCCATAGACTGGGGCACCTTCTGGCCATCCCAGATTGTTTTGAAGGACTCTTCGGCTTGTTTTATGGTTTGGATTATTTTGGGCCGAAAGAAGTGGAATGGGCCCAAATTTGGCTGGCCGATTGGAAACGGTCCAATGGACAAAATTCTTTGCTTCGACATTGGCTACTGCACTTTCGGGCCATCCAGGATCGTTTTGAAGGATTTTGGAATGTGTTTTATGTTTGGGGTTATTTTGGGCCGAGAGAAGGCGGAAAGGGTCCAAGTGTGGCTGGCTGATGGGACAAGGCCTAATGGACGAAACGCATCGCTTCATCATAGAGTAGGGCACTTTCGGTCCATCCAGGATCATTTTGAAGGACATTAGGGCATGATTTTTGTTTAGGTTTATTTTTGATTGGGAGAACTCGGAAAGGGCCAAAATTTGGCTGGCCCATTGAAAACCACTCAATGGACAAAACGCATCCCTTCGCCTAGGACTGGGGCACCTTCGGCCATCTGGGATTGTTTTGAAGGATTTTTGCTCCTGATTTATATTTAGGGTTATTTTTGAGCAAAAGAACTCGAAATGGACCCAAATTTGGCTGCCCGATTTCAAACGGCCTAATGAACAAAACGCATCGCATCGCCATAGACTGGGGCACCTTCGGGCCATCCCGGATCGTTTTGAAGGACTTTTCGGCCTGCTTTATGGTTTGGGTTATTTTGGGCCTGAAGAAGTCGAACAGGCCCAAATTTGGCTGGTCGATTGGAAACGGTCCAATGGACAAAACGCATCGCATCGCCATGGACTGGGGCACTTTCGGGCCATCTGGGATCGTTTTGATGGGTATTTGGACCTGTGTTATGTTCAGGGTTATGTAGGGCCAGAAGAACTTGTATTGGGCCCAAATTTGGCTGGCCGATTGGACACGGACTAATGGACAAAATGCTTTCCTTCGATTTGGACTGCTGCACTTTCGGGCCACCAGGTTCATTTTGAAGGATTTTTTAGCTTGTTTAATGTTTAGGGTTATTTTGGGTCGAAAGAATTCGGAATGGATCCAAGTTTGGCTGGCCGATGGGAAATATTCCAATGGACAAAACGCATCGCTTCATCATGGAGTAGGGCACTTTCGGTCCATTCAGGATCATTTTGAAGGACTTTTGGGCATGAGTTTTGTTGAGGTTTATTTTTGACCAGCAGAACTCGGAATGGGCCCAAATTTGGCTAGCCGATTGGAAACTGCACAATGGACAAAACGCATCCATTGGCCTTGGACTGGGGCACTTTCGGGCCATCCGGGATTGTTTTGAAGGATTTTTGGGCCTATTTTATATTTAGGGCTATTTTTGGCCCAAAGAACTCGAAATGGACCCAAATTTGGCTGGCTGATTGGAAACGGTCCAATGGACGAAACTCATCTATTGGCCATGGACTGGGGCACTTTCGGGCCCTCTGGGATGGCTTTGAAGGTCTTTTGGGCCTATTTTTTGTTTACAATTATTTTGCGAACGAAGAACTCGGAATGATCCCAAATTTGGCTGGATGATTGGAAAATGCCCAGTCGACAAAACGGTTTGCTTCGCCATGCACTGGCACAGCTTCGAGCCATTTCAGAGAGTTTTGAACGACTTTTGGGCCTATTTTATGTTAGGGATATTTTGGGCCAGAAAAAGTTGAAACTGGCCAAAATTTGGCTAGCCGATTAGAAACTGCCCTATGGACGAAAAGCATCTCTTTGCCTTGGACTGGGGCAATTTTGGCCTTGGACTTGGGCAATTTCTGGACTTGTTTTATATTTAGAGTTATTTTTGGGCAAAAGAACTCGAAATGAGCCCAAATTTGTCCGACCGATTGAATACTACCCAATGGACAAAATGCATCGCATAGCCATAGACTGGGGCACCTTCGGGCCATCCCGAATCGTTTTGAAGGACTTTTCGGCCTATTTTATGGTTAGGGTTATTTTGGACCTGAGGAATTTCGACTGGGCCCAAATTCGGCTGGTCAATTGGAAACGGCCCAATGGGCAAAATGCATAAGCATCACCATGGACTGGGGTAGTTTCGGGCTATCCGGGATCGTTTTGATGGACTTTTGGGCCTGTTTTATGTTCAGGGTTATGTAGGGCCAGAAGAACTTGGAACGGACCCAAATTTGGCTTTCTGATTGGAAACGGCCCAATGGACAAAATGCTTTGCTTCGACAAGGACTGCGGCATTTTTGGGCTGGTTTTATATTTAGGGTTTTTTTGGCCACAAGAACTCGAAATGGACCCAAATTCTGCTGGCCAATTGGAAACGGCCCAATGGACAAAACACATCGCTTCGCCATGGACTACGGCACTTTTGGGCCATTCCGGATCATTTCGAAGGACTTATGGGCCAATTTTATGTTTCGGATTATTTTGGGCCAAAAGATGTCGGAATGGGCCCAAATTTGGCTGGCCGATTGGGAACGGCCCAAAGGACAAAACTCATGGATTAGCCTTGTACTTGGGCAATTTCGAGCCATCCGGGATGGTTTTGAAGGTCTTTTGGGAATTTTTTTGCGAACAAAGAACTCCGAATGGGCCCAAATTTTCCTGGATGGTTGGAAACTGGCCAATCTACAAAATGAATTGCTTCGCCACGGACTGGGGCACCTTCGACCCATTTCAGATCGTTTTGAAGGACTTTCAGGCCTATTTTATTTTTAGGGTTATTTTGGGCCAGAAAAAGTTGGAACTGGCCAAAATTTGGCTAGCCGATTGGAAACTGCCCAACGGATGAAACGCATCACTTCACCTTGGACTTTTGCTATTTCAGGTTATCCAGGTTTGTTTTGTAGGCTTTCTGGACTTGTTTTATGTTTAGTGTTATTTTTGGGCAAAATAACTCGGAATGAGCCCAAATTTGTCTAGCTGATTGAAAACTACCCAATGGACAAAACGCAACGCAGCGCATTGCATAGCCACAGACTGGGGCACCTTTAGGCCATCACAAATCGTTTTGAAGGACTTTCCGCCTGTTTTATGGTTAGGGTTATTTTGGGCCTGAAGAAGTCGAAATGGGCAAAATTTGGTTGTTCGATTGGAAACAGCCCACCGGACAAAATGCATTGCTTCGACATTGACTACGGCACTTTTGGGCCATCCAAGATCATTTTGAACGATTTTTGAGAGTGTTTTATGTTTAGGGTTATTTTGGGCCGAAAGAAGTCGGAAAGGGTCCAAGTGTGGCTGGCCGATGGGAAATGGCCCAATGGACAATATGCATCGCTTCATGAGGGAGTAGGGCACTTTCGGTCCATCCAGGATCATTTTGAAGGACTTTTGGGCATGTTTTTTGTTCAGGTTTATTTTTCACAGCAGAACTCGGAATTTGCCCAATTTTGGCTGGCCCATTCGAAATTGCACAATGGACAAAACGCATCCCTTCGCCTAGCACTAGGGCACTTCGGGACATCCTGGATTGTTTTGAAAGATTTTTGGGCATGTTCAATAATTAGGGTTATTTTTGGTCAAAAGAACTCGAAATGGACCTAAATTTGGCTGGCCGATTTCAAACGGCCCAACAGACAAAACGCATCACATTACCATAGACTGGGGCACCTTCTAACCATCCCGGATCGTTTTGAAGGACTTTTCGGCCTATTTTATGGTTTGGGGTATTTTGGGCCTAAAGAAGTCAAATGGGCCCAAATTTGGCTGGTCGATTGGAAACGGCCCAATGGACAAAAAGCAGCCCATCGCCATGGACTGGGGCACTTTCGGGCCATCTGGGATTATTTTGATGGACATTTGGACGTGTGTTATGTTCAGGGTGATATAGGGCCAGAAGAACTCGGACTGGGCCCAAATTTTGCTGGCCGATTGGACACGGACCAATGGACAAAATGCTTTGCTTCGACTTGGACTACTGCCCTTTCGGGCCATCTAGGATCATTTTGAAGGATTTTTTAGTGTGTTGAATGCTTAGGGTTATTTTGGGCCCAAATAAGTTGAAATGGGTCAAAGTTTGGCTGGCCGAAGGAAATATTCCAATGGACAAAAGGCATCGCTTCATCATGAAGTTGGGCATTTTTAGTCCATCCAGGATGATTTTGAAGGACTTTTGGACATGATTTTTGTTGAGGTTTTTTTTTTACCAGGAGAACTCTGAATGGGCTCAAATTTGGCTGGATGATTGGAAACTGCACAAAGACAAAACGCATCCCTTTGCCTTGGATTGGGGCACTTTCGGGCCATCCGGGATTGTTTTAAGGATTTTTGGGCTTGATTTATATTTAGGGTTATTTTTTTGCCAAAAGAACTCGAAATGGACCCCAATTTGGCTGGCCGATTGGAAAAGGCCCAATGGACAAAACGCATCGCTTTGCCATGGATTGCGGCACTTTTGGGCCTATTTTATGTTTAGGGTTATTTTGGCCCAAAAGATGTCGGAATGAGCCGAAATTTGGCTGGCCGGTTGGAAACGGCCAAATGGACAAAACTCATCGATTGGCCATGGACTGGGGCACCTTCAGGCCATCCGGGATGGTTTTGAAGGTCTTTTGGGCCTGTTTTTTGTTTAGAATTATTTTGCGAACGAAGAACATCGAATGGGACCAAATTTGGCTGGATGATCGGAAACGGCTCAATCGACCAAACACATTCCTTCGCCATGGACTGGTGCAGCTTCGAGGCATTTCGGAAAGTTTTGAAGGACATTCTGGCCTATTTTATGTAGAGGGATATTTTGGGCCAGAAAAACTCGAAACTTGGCAAAATTTGGCTAGCCGATTAGAAACTGCCCTATGGACGAAACGCATCGCTTCGTCTAGGACTAGGGCAATTTCGGGCTATGCAAGATTATTTTGAATGATTTCTGGACTTGTTTTATATTTAGAGTCATTTTTCGGAAAAAGAACTCGAAATTATCCTAAATTTGTCTGGCCGAATGAAAACTACCCAATTCACAAAACACATCGCATCGCCATAGACTGGGGCACCTTCGGGCCATCCCGGATCATTTTGAAGGGCTTTTCGGCCTGATTTATGGTTAGGCTTATTTTGGGCCTGAAGAAGTCGGAATGGGCCCAAATTTCGCTAGTCGATTGGAAATGGCCCAATGGACAAAATGCATAGCATCACCATGCACTGGGGCAGTTTCGGGCCATCCGGGATCTTTTTGATGGACTTTTGGGCATGTTTTATGTTCAGGGCTATGTAGGGCCCGAAGAACTCAGAATGGGCCCGAATTTGGGCTGGCCGATTGGAAATCGCCCAATGGACAAAATTCTTTGCTTCGAAAAGGATTGCGACACTTTCTGGCCATCTAGGATCGTTTTGAAGGATTTTTGAGTGTGTTTTATGTTTAGTGTTATTTTGTTCCGAAAAATGTCGGAATGGGTCCAAGTTTGGCTGGCCGATGGGAAATGGCCCAATGGACAAAACGCATCGCTTCGTCATGGCGTAGGGCACTTTCGGTCCTTCCAGGATCATTTGGAAGGACTTTTGGGTCTGATTTTTGATTAGGTTTATTTTTGAACAAGAGAACTCGGATTGGGTCCAAATTTGGCTGGCCGAATGGAAACAACACAATGGACGAAACTAATTGCTCCGCCTTGGACTGGGGCACTTTTGGGCCATTTGTGATTGTTTTGAAGGATTTTTGGGCCTGTTTTATATTTAGGGTGAGTTTTGGCCAAAAGAACTCAAAATGGAGCCAAATTTGGCAAGTCGATTGGGAACGGCCCAATGGACAAAACACATCGCTTCACCAAGTACTCGAGCACTTTCAGGCCTTCCCGGATAGTTTTGAAGGACTTTTGGGCTTGTTTTTTGTTTAGAATTATGTTGCGAACGAAGAATGCAGAATGGGCCCAAATTTGGCTGGATGATTGGAAACTGCCCAATCGACAAAACGCATTACTTTGCCATGGACTGGGGCACCTTAAAGCCATTTTGGATCGTTTGGAAGGACTTTCATTCCTATTTTAGGTTTAGGGATATTTTGGGCCTGAAAAAGTCGGAACTGCCCAAAATTTGGCAAGCCGATTGGAAACTGCCTTATGGAAAAAACGCATCTCTTCAGCTTAGACTGTGGCAATTTCGGGCCATCCAGGATTGTTTTGAAGGATTTTTTATGTGTTTAACGTTTAGGGTTATTTTGGGCCGAAAGAAGTCGAAAGAGGTCCAAGTATGGCTGGCCGATGGGAAATATTCCAATGGAGAAAATGCATCGCTTCATCATGGAGTAGGGCACTTTCGGTCCATACAAGATCATTTTGAAGGACTTTTGGGCGTGATTTTTGTTGAGGTTTATTTTTCACCA
The DNA here is from genome assembly GCA_028571225.1 of Parsonsia alboflavescens. Lineage (NCBI taxonomy): Eukaryota > Viridiplantae > Streptophyta > Magnoliopsida > Gentianales > Apocynaceae > Parsonsia > Parsonsia alboflavescens. The sequence goes on along the minus strand of JAOXNR010054005.1, from coordinate 201 downwards.
GGAGAACTCGGAATGGGCCCAAATTTGGCTGGCCGATCGGAAACTACACAATGGACAAAATGCATCCATTTGCCATGGACTGGGGAACTTTCGGGCCATCTTGGATTCGCTTGAAGGATTTTTGGGCCGGTTTTATATTTAGGGTTATTTTTGGCCAAAAGAACTCGAAATGGACCTAAATTTGGCTGGCCGATTGGAAAC
>JAOXNR010054004.1:0-13245 GCA_028571225.1 Parsonsia alboflavescens | reverse complement strand
GGAAGGTGATCTTGAGGGTTTGATGTTACCGGCTAAACCTCTGTTTTGTCCTCCCGATTCACCTCCCATGGAGCAAAGTAGCAATCGAGATTCAACAGATTCTACATTTCCCCTACGTGATCAGTCTATTGCTTTAGAAATAGAGCTTAGTGGTTAATGAACTCAATATCATATTTTCCTTGATTGTAAAACAAATTTATTATGCAAGTTTGTATTTTAAATATGGTCATTCATATACAGATTTGTAATAAACAAGAAGTTGCCAAGTTATAATGATTTTTCATGGTTCAGTGACACCTGACATACTCTTTGATTTTATTTATTTATTTATTCTCCCTATATAAATAATTAGTGTTATGATTAGGTTTGAATAGTTCATATGTAAATAATTTATGTTTTAGTTATAAGTGTATATATGAGAAAACTTTTTATATGGATATGGTTACGATATAATATTCTCTTAACATTTGAAGTTCACCAGGACAAGTATTTATAATTGACATGTTTTGGGATTTACTTAAAATCTATGATATTATCTTTAAGATTTGCAAGATTTGTCTCAGAGATATATTGGCAAGGGAAGATCTCAAGAGATTTGGTAAGAGTCGACATTGGACTCTAACTTGAAAAGAATCAAAAACATCTGTTATTCTGAGTTCCTCTTGGACTCTACTTTTGGGAATCAAAGAGTCCTTCTTTGATTTTAGGACTGTAGATTGAAGCTGCAAACCTGAGTATGCTGTCCTATAGTTGATAGAAACTCTAAGTCAAAGGATGATCAAGATAACTGATAGATTCGAATAGAAGGAATTAGTAATTGTAATCTTCTTCGGAAAGGATAGTGAACTTAGATTCATGATTATTTGATAATATAGATTTTTCCCAATTTGAGTTTCCTCTCTTTGATTTTTAAATTTTCATTTGATATTAGAGCTGTGCCTGTGTTTGTTTGCCAATATTAGGCCCCATATGTGAATTTGACAACTTTAGATGTCCAAACCTTGGAATGGATCATTTATATTTATTTGTTTTTTTTAACTCAGGATAATGAATGTATATTATTTTCCGATATCAAGGAATTAGAAACCGAGTAAGTAAAGAGATTAACAAGGAAAACTTATTAAAATTATTAGTCTAATAGAATTAGTTAAACTTTTCATTTTTAAGATTATATAAGTGTAAGATTATTAGTCAAATTTTTATTAATTACCATAAGGAAGGGAGAGCTTGCAAAGTCATTAACTTTCTTTCTTAATCACATAAAAGAATATATTGATTTTCTGCAAAGTTGGCCAAATCCTAAGTCCAAAGGCCTGGTGCACACAAGGTCAAATCATAAACCAAATCCTGAGTTTAAAGTCTCATTCACACAAGGGCAGGCCAAATCCAAAGTTCACCACCTTTAAAAAGTTCTTTCTGTAGCTCGATTTAAGAGGGCAATTGCCACCTTTTAGGATCCATGGATTTTAATTTTCTTGATCCTTACCAAGAAGCAGGCGTAGTCTTGAGATACACATGAGTACTGTCTGACCATGTGCTCTTGTTGAATTTCTGGATGTACAAGAAGAGGCCTTCGGCACTTTGCCAGCACAGTGATTCCTTCCCTTAACAACAATAGATATTGTCTAGTAAGGTTAGGATGAAATGAATTTTGATCCAGCAGCATTAAGCGAAAAAAGAAAAAAGAAAACAAAATTCTTCATGATTAAAAATGTGTACTGCAAAATGTACAACAACTAAAGAATTAAAACAGATGGCATTTTCAATTGTTAACTCGTATGGTGTGCAGATGCTCTATTAACAAAAATAGGTACAAGCCGTATGTAGTTTGAATACCATAGATGCACAAGCTTAATCCAAACTTCAGCAACACATTTGACCCCTAAAAATGTTATACAAGAATGACCTCAATAATAGCAACATGAAAGCCCTCGGACTTGTTGGAGATACCTGATACGGCTTCATTCTCATCATGAAATGTAGAAACCGGTCAAGCAAGGAGAGATTAGGTTAATGACTCCTGCAAATAAGAATTTCATATAATGAGAGACTTGAAGCAAGTAATGGAAGAAAAGAGGAGGAGAATCTCTAAACTTTACCAATGCTTAATCAGATCATATTGACCTGTATACTCCTTGAGGAAAAATAAAAAGGTGAAGGAAATTTACAGGAAAGGATTACCATTCCAAATAGACTCTTCCCTATGCTTGCTTCCATAGAGCAGTTCATCATCCCCAACAAGATCATGGAAACTGTTGTTGCTCTGATTGAATATTGAGAATTCTTCAAAATCTAATTTCTGCTTTTTGCTAAATGAGTCCACACTTCTCTTTGAGCGGAAAGGCTGATCCAAAGAACTCTGACAGAATGGTGAATCAATTCTAGATTAGTATATGACCAAAGAAAATGTGTGGCCTTTATTGAAAGAAAAAAAAATCCTACTAATCTTAAACAGACAGAATGCAGCTAAACCCATCAAATCCTTCAGAAACAAAATCCAAAAGCTTCTTTTTTTTTTTTTCAAAAAAAAATAAATCATTTTGAAGGAGAATTAAAATCCTTTACCTGAACTTTCCAGCATCCATATGTTTATGCTCTCACTACTACTTTCTATAACTCCAGACCCAAATTTCCAAACCAGACTTGTTGCATATCACGGAGAGAGATTCATTCTTTTTTTGGCTTCTTCGGCTTCCCGGAGTCTCTTCGGCATCTTCCGAGGCATCGATCTTTCAATAAGCCTCAGAAAAAGCACATAAAGCATGACCCACTTATTTTTAAAACTACCGGAACCCCTTTTTGCCTAAAATTTAACATAAAGATCCGAGAAATTGAATGCTTCAGCATTTTCACCACCGCGATTCTCCGCTGGAGTCTCTTCCGGCATCGTCGCTACCTTCATCATCACCGTTGTCAACCAAAGCAGAATTCCGCGTAGCCACAGCAGCAGTTCTCTAAGCTTCCAGAATCTTTCTTCTCCGACTCTGTCGCTAGATCTAAATAAAAACATGAAAAAAAAAAAAGAAGAAAAACTTCCGAAACAAAAAAAGGAAGAAAGAAAAAGGAATAAGAAAAAAAGAAAGTACCCAAAAAAACCAACAGAAAAAACCTTCTGAAACAAAAAATCCCCAATAATTTTTTCAGAAGAAGAAGAAGGATCTGTTTGTAACATTACCCTTCTGGTAGGACAATGTGCTTACTCTGTACAGTCCAAGGCTTGATTTGCACAAACCATCTGTGATTGTGATCTTGATCTTCACTTTAGTGATGTATATTTGTTAGTCATATTTTTTGTCCCAATACTTCAATCTCTGGTCAGTCTATTAGATTTTAGCATATCCAGAATATATGTATCCAATATCTCTTGCTATTGGTCATGCTCCTGGGCTTGAGAAACAGTTTAGATATTTGAACAAGTGAGATTTAAAATCCTCACCGACGTGATCCGTATAAATTTTCTATGTGACTAGAAAAGGAAATATCTAAAGGAATATGGTAGTTTATGTGGACTGTGTTCTAAGATTATCCAAAAAAAGTAAAAATTTCATTTGTAAACTAATTAGGCAATACTTTCAGTGACACTTATTTTAACATGATTCTCTCAAACCTTTGAACATGAAACCGTAGCAACGAACATCAATTGGTTGACTTCTTTATTGCTAATTAAACTTAATCTTAATTAACATCACTAGGATAAAAACCTACTATTAAATCTCCTACTTTAAACCTATTCTAAGTCTCCTACCATAAATCATATAATCCAGGGTAAATATTTCCGGGTGCCCTTGAACTTCTTGAGAATTTGGTTTTAACCCTTCAACTTCAAATCTTCTGATTTTAACCTTTAAACTATGAATAACTGTAAAAAAGAGTCCTTCTGACTATTTTGGACCTTTAAATTTTTTTCTCTTTTTTTCCCTCTTCTTCCTCTTCCTTTCTTCTTCGCTGCCAGCTTACACCCTAGATTTTCCCTCCAACTAGGTAACCAATCATCTTCCACTAACCATCCCCCTATGCATTGGCCATTGCTCTTCTTTATCAATTTTCCAATGACCCTTTTCCTTTCACCTTCTCTATCAAGCCCACTGCACCTTCCGAATCTAGACCTGGCTCCTCAGCTAGCATCGGCCCCAGATCTGTAAAACCTACAATCCCAACCCAATGTTCATCGTTTTTCCCATACAAACCTCTCCTAGATCTATTTGAAATTCTATTCAAGCCACCCACTAATATTGGCATTGTCACCTTTGACTAGATATAGGGTTCCAAATTTTATATCTAGCCAAAACCACTCTTATCGGAGCAGTTTCTTCATCATCCGACCACTGTAACCTGCCATCGACGCAACCCTTCTCTTCCTGCCCACCATTGGTTTTCCTTTTCTTCTTGCCCTCTTCCAATCATGCAACCCGCACCCTTCCAGTTTTCTCCATTTGGCGCCACTTTCCAACCCTTCCATGACCGTCTAACACTTTCAACCCTACTCGCCCAGCTTAGCAATCACAACCTAAACCCATCTTTCACGGTTGTGGTAAAAGCTTCCACGATGGATATAGATCCACGTAGAATTGGACCAGATCCGAGTTCCTTGCCTGTAGGGTGAGACAGGTGATGATGAATAAAAAGAAAAGGAAAAGGAAGAAGAGGAAAGAAAAAAGAGAAAAATTGGCAAACAAAATTACCCCTATAAAATTGCACGTGTGACACGTGACTACTTCCATCAAACCTTAAAGTCCAAAATGGACGGAAGGATTGTTTTTTATAATTTTTCATTATTGGTGGGAACCCAGATGATTCAATGTTCAAGGGTTAAAATCATATTCTCATAAAGTGATGTGATTCTTGAATAGATGAAGGTTTTTAGGGTTCATGTTTTTCAAAACCCATCAATGAAATAGTAGCACTCATCCTAGGATTCAAGACTAATAAGATTGTCCTTTGCAGGAAATCTACAACAATCAATCTCTTGATTTGGTAGACTAATCAATACCTTAACCCAAAAGTGACTGATTGCCCCAAGTACAATCACCTAAGAACCTTAAGAAGAGATCATGAGAACACAAAAGGATCATGCTTAGTCTTTAAACAAACACCCAAAGGAGTTTAGTTGTTTGTCATGATAAAAGTTGTTGTAGGAATTACAAAGAAAAGAACTATTTATAGTCTAACAACTAAGAAGCCTTGATCAAGGTCTTAGAATGGTCAATGGACTTAATAGCTTTTAAAATAGTTCAAAAGATCAAGAAAAGTCAATCAAAATCAAGTCATGCGGTCCAAATTGGGTCAAGATCACATTAAGGACCGAACAGGAAGTTGAGGGATCAAATTGGCACCATCTAGTGTTGGATGGATGGCCAGATGCCTTCTGGAATTTTTCCATTTCTTGCTCATTTTGTTTGCTTTTCTTCACCCTTCTTTGATACAATCTCTTTGGATTGAAATGACATGATTGCGGTTTTACCAAGATAGGCTTCGCAAGCATTCTTCATCCTTTCTTCAAGCTTGAACTTGAAATATAAATCTTTGTACTTAAGCTTCCTTTCTTCAAGCTTGGTTTCTCTAATGTTGGCATCAACAATAAGTTGTTCTTCTTTGATTTGCTTCCATGCCAATGTCCCGAACACCTTCTTAATACTTGAAACTTCATACTTGCATTTGGAATACAAGTTCTTGAGCATAATCTTCAAGTCATCATTTGGTTTATTCATAGCAAAGTCATAACTTGAAAACTTCCATAATCTCTCAAACTTGAAATGAAAGACTTTATAAGTAACTTTTCTTCTATGAATCTTCTCTTCATTGAACTCATCCATGAATGTCTTCCTTGATGATTCCATTAATGATAGGATTGGTCTTTGGTATCCATCATTTCCCTTCATCTCAAGAGGATTCGTCCTTGAATCTTCAAGTCCTACATTGAGAAGAGAATTGTAACTAACTTTGATTGAATCATCAAGATCATACTTACAAAAGAATGCAATGCTCTCAAAAGCATCACAAATGTTATCCTCCGTGGAAGTCCCATCTTGAAAATGCCTTACCATTCCTTCCTTCAAAGGTGGTGGCCTTTACTTGATTGATATGTAGTCTTTCTCATGAACAACAAACTCATTTTAAGAAACAACATTGTCAAGGAATACTATCCACTCTAAGTAACCAAGAAACAAGGTTATATCATTTGAAGCTCCAGGCATAACTCCCAAGGATTGATGTCCCCATATAGCATGGCATACAGGTTCTCTACACATTGAATTCAAATATTCTAAGCTCAAGAAACAGTCCCTTAACATAGCATATGCATGGCCTCCATTGAAAACATTAAACATATGTGTGAAATGAATAAGAAAATAACCGTTACATATGCTAGAACTCATTAAATAATCAAGAGTGACATCATTATGCTTTTTCAAAAACAGGGGATATTTGCAAAACTTCCCAAACTTCATCATATCTCTATTCATGGCACAAAACATTTAACGATAGCATCATGTAATTCCACCAAACATGCCAAATAGAGATTAAATTCATAGTAAGCATATTGTTTTTATCAACATTCAGACTATCAACATCACAAACAATGAATTCTCATTGTGACATTGATGTACTCTTTCACAAGAATTCAACAAGTATTCATCAATGATCATTGGCTTCTTTTTCATATCTAGTCTTAACACATGCTTTCTAAACAAGATATCCAAGAATCTTGGACTATCATATCTCTTAAATTCAACTTCATGATTATCAAGATTCAACAACTCAAAGAATTCGTCATGCTTACATATAAAGTACCTCTTCTAGGCATGTTAACATTTAATTCATAACGTTCGAAACTAAAAATCATAAGAAGAAACAAAATCCATACATTCATGTTGCTATAAAGATCATGAGGCTTCACAACTTCAACTAAGGTCAATCCCTCAACATGACATGCTTCATCACAATTCCTCAAGAAGCATGGATTCTCAACAATCTTGAATTTTCTTCTCATATGAATCAAAATGAAGTACCTCTCAAACAAGATAAACAAGGACTTAGAATCAACAATGAGTATGCACACTAAACCACAAAGATACAAGTCATCATCAATAATCATAGCATCAAAGATCCACAAAGCTCTACCATCTAAGACAAACTTTGAAATTTCTTTCATGCGTATCTCAATGACAAGTCTCCTCATGTAAAATAAGTATTTTAAAGCATAGGAATGTAAATCCAAGTTATCTTCATGAAAATCAATGGACAACAAGTCATTTATAGAATTCATAGGTATAAATAATGTATCTTCTCCTAACAAAGAATCAACATGCTCATAGAATTCAATATAGTCAACTTGTTTACCAACATTAAGCATAGTATCACAAGCTTGTTCTTTGGCAAAAATTCCTTAACAAGCTCAAGATTTAGCATAATATTCAAAAAGCTTTTAGAAATGTACAACTTACTTAGACTAGTCAAGAGATCTTTATGCTTAAAAGAATTAACTAGTTCACCTTGTTCACATACACCATAAGCATTTCCAAGGTCATATTTAGCCATAGAAAACATATTTTCATGCTAAAAATTCAACAATCTATCATCAAGTGTAGATATAAGAGTGTACCCCTTTAACATTGCACTCATCATCTTGTTGTCCTTGCCTTCCTTCAAATTGTTTAGGGATTCAAAAACCTGAAATTTTGGCACAAGATCACTAGAAACCGAATGGTCAACATTAGAAATGAGTATTGAAATCTTCTTGTTCATATTGAAGATCAAAGCACTCTCACTTTCTTTTTCTTTCTTATAAGAATTTTCATTTTCTGCACTTAAATCTTTTCCCTTAATGACAATCATTTCTTTATCAATCTCTATCTCATTTTTTCCCTCCTTTTTCATCTCACTTTGCCTCTCAAGATCTTTTTCAATCTCATGCCTTCTTTTTTCTATTCTCTTGTGTTCTTCTTCTTTCTCATTTTTCACAATGGGAACCTCTTCTTTCGAAATGGGAATCTCTTCTTTCACTTCATGGGACTCTTTTCTCTTGTTCTCTTCATAGAATGCTCTCATGTTCTCTAGAAGTAGCTTTTGATCCATATAAGCTTCATGTGGCATCAAAGATCTCAAGTTGACCCTCCTTCCATCAATTTTGAAAGCATACATGTGTTTGCAACAATAATATGTCGCTTCCCTTTCAACTTGCCAAGGTCTTCCTAGCAACAAATGAGTTGCTTGCATAGGAATCACATCACAAAACACTTCATCCGTATACTTTAATATGGAAAAAGGTATTCTCACTTGCTTATCAACCAAAACCTCTTCTCCCCTATTTAACTTTTGTAGCTTATAAGGGTTTAGATGGTTTTCAGATTTAAGCTCTAAGCTATCAACTTTCTTCACTTCATTAGGTGTCTCTTGCATTTGCACTTTGTCAACACTTTCTTGAGGACCCATTTCACCTTTTCTCCATTGATAATTGAGGTGTCTTCCTTTTTGGGCTCCAAGCTCTCCCATGTTGGATAATAAGAAATTATAAGGCCATATTCATTGCCCCTAGTTGATGAAGAAGTGTCATGGCTCAAGATTTCGCATAATCTTCCATTTGATGACTTCCTTTTCTCCAAGTTTCTTTCAACTTGTGTTGCCATTTGTATCATCTCTTCAGATCAACAAAAAGGTGTGGTTGAACTCTTTCTTTAATCTCCTTTCTCAACCATTTGAGAAATAGAGCCATTGAAGTCTCTCTATCCCTTTTAATGTTAGTTCCCTTCATGGAATACTCCATTTGTTTAAAGTAGTCCCCAACACTCTTGGAACCTTGAGTAGTGGTTATGGATCTATCCCTCGTTGGTCTCTCTCAACTTCAAAGTCATAATAGTCAACATCCTCATAATATTCCATATTGTCATGTCTTTTTCTAGAATGATTAACTTGTTGAGTCCTTCTTCCAACTTTTCCATATGACACATACTCCTTAGAAGAACATGGTTGAGATCTCTCCCATATTTTTCCATAGTAATATGCTTGAGTTGATGATTTAGCTATGATGTACCTACAAAAGAAAACAAGGAAAAACGGGGGATATGTGTATTCCTCACTTCCACTTGTGTATATCACTCATTCAATGGCTTTTAGTCACTCTAATGCTCACCCCTTTTGTCTTTTTCCTCTCTAGCTCTTCTTTCAAGTTCTTACTTAACTCACAAGAGCATTGCAAACCATTTAGGCAAGAATACCAAATGATCCACACAAACTCAATCAGATGATCAGTTAAGGATTGCCAAACAAGAACCAAAGAGAATAGAGTTTAAAAGAGATAGGTCAATGAACTCAAAGGAAATGAAAAAACACTTATAATTTAAGAAAATAGATTATAAGCATTTTATCAACCACCGTGAGGGATGTAATCTCAAAATTCGATATGTATCTCAATATTTCAAAGACTTTTGATCTCAAATAAGCACAAAAAATAGGCAATTCAATCTCAATTTATCAACAAATCAATCTCTACTCAACAATTGTTCAATAGCACAAGAGATTTCGACTAGAATTCAACAATTCCCAATGATTTCACACTCTTTCTTTTGGCACTTTTGTGCAGAATTATCGAAACCCAATTCTTTTTTTGATATTTGATCTTTCTTTTTTTAGATTTCTTTTTTGTAGAGATGGTACAAGAAATAGAATCACCATACAAATAGAATCTAGCTCTTGTTTTTGCCGTAGGATCAATTCTCACACACACAAAGAGATCACAAGAGAAGAACTGAGATAAATGCAAAGGGACACAAATAAACATAAGATTATAAGATTTCAAAGAAAAAAATTATGATCTGAACACTTAAAACAAGAAAGCAATTAAAGATAGGCAAACCTTATCAATAATAACCTAAGTTCTGATTCCAAAATATGATGTGATTCTTGAATAGATGAAGGTTTTTAGGGTTCATGTTCTTCAAAACCCATCAATGAAATGGTAGGGCTTATCATAAGATTCAAGGCTAATTAGTAGGAAATCTACAACAACCAATATCTTGATTTGGTAGACTAATCAATACCTTAACAAAAAAGTAATTGATTGCCTTAAGTGTAGTCACCTTAGAACCCTAAGAAGAGCTCATAAGAACAAATAAAAAGATCATGTTTGATCTTTAAAATGAACACGCAAAAGAATTTAGTTGTTTGTCATGATAAAAATTGTTGTTGGAATTACAAAGAAAAGAATAGTCTAACAACTAAGAAGGACTGATCTAGGTCTTACCATTGGTCAAAGGACCTTAATAGAATTTAAAATAGTTCAAATGACCAAGTGAATAAAAATCAAGTCAAACCGTCCAGATTGGTTAAGATTGCATTAGGGACCAAATGGAAGTTGAGGGACCAAATTCGCACCATCCGGCACTGGATGGAGGGCCGGATACCTTCTAGAATTTTTTCATTTCTTGCTCGTTTTGCTGGCTTTCTTCACCTTTCTTTGATACAATCTCCTTGGATTGAAATTACATGATTGTGGTCATATCATAGTTTTTGCAAGCCTTCTTCATCCTTTCTTCAAGCTTGAACTTGAAATATAAATCTTTGTACTTAAGCTTCCTTTCTTCAAGCTTGGTTTCTGTAGTGTTGGCATTAACAATAAGTTGTTCTTATTTGATTTGCTTCAATGCCAATGTCCTCGAGACCTTCTTAATACTTGAAACTTCATGCTTGTATTTGAAATACAAGTTCTTGTACATAATCTTCAAGTCATCATTTGGTTGATTGCTAGCAAAGTCATGACTTGAAAACTTCCATAATCTCTCAAACTTGAAATGAAGGTCTTTATAAGCAACTTTTCTTCTATGAATCTTCTCTTCCTTCAACACCTCCATGAATGTCTTTCTTGATAATTCCATTAATGATATGATTGATCCTTGCTATCTATCAGAAAGTTTAGAGGTGTCTCGAAATATTTACCCTCTAATCTATATCAAAATAATCTATTAAACATATACTATCATTCTTAAACCTATTTTAAATTTCCTACTTCAAATCATACAATCCATATCGAATAAAAATAATATTAATTAAAAGCCTATTGACAGTGTAGGTTTTATATTAGGATATATATATTCTTTTATAAAATTTTTATTTTAAATATAAAATTTGAAATTTCTTAAACCTACATTAAGTCTCCTAATTAAACTTAATCTTAATTAATATCACTAGGATGAGAACTTACTACTAAGTCTCCTGCTCTAAACCTACTTTAAGTCTCCTACGTTAAATCATATAATCCATATCAAAATAATCTATTAGACATATACTATAATTCTTAAACCTACTTTATATTTCCTCCTTTAAAGCATACAATCGATATCAAATAAAAATAATATTAATTAAAAGCCTGTTGATAGTGTAGGTTTTATATTAGGATATGTATGTTCTTTAATAAAATTTATATTTTAAATATAAAATTTGAAATCCCTTAAACCTATTTTAAGTCTCCGAATTAAGATTAATCATAATTAATATCACTAAAATAAGAACCTACTTCTAAGTCTCCTACTTTACATCTACTTTAATTCTCGAACCTTTTTTTTTTTTTTTTTTTTGAGTTTATAAAAGGGATACACAATATTTTCCACGTTCTCCAGCCTTTTAGTTCAAACCTAGTTCATATTTTTTTTTCAAGATCTTTCTTTTTGTAGAATCATATGTTCTATGGCTTAATAAGCATTTATTGTCATAATGATGTGGGATCGGTCGTTGAAAGATACTCCTAATGAGGTTAACAGCCTAGATTTTGCGAGATATCAAGGTAATAATATTTAATATTTTAATCTAATATCTAAAATAAAGTCGGATTTCTATATTTACGTCGAATATTAATATTTTGTATTACAGCAAAAATTGTATATTTTTTATGTTGTAAGCGAGAATTCGTTGCATTGGTGGAGGATTACTTTAAGAAAGAAATAGATGGACCTGTTATCATCATATTACAAATGGATAAGGGGACGAAATACCAAAGTAAGTTTAAAAAATTAAGAAAAATAAATAAAAATTTATATTATATTTTCGTATATTTATTTCATTCATTCCTAATCATACTTTTTATGCAGGCAGGGCATGTGTTCGAAACTCTTTTTATGTTTCAAAGCTTCTAATTTATACTAATATTCCGGAAATAGAAGATTTCAAGAACAGGCACTCAGAACTGTTATGTTGGGAAATTATGGGCTGATTATACTATGATTATCACAAAAATTTCAATCTTTAATTTTCAATTTCATATTTTGAAGCAATTGAATTTCCCTTTAAACATAAGATCATACGTTTGAATTAGTCTTTAATATTTTAATTTATAAAATTAGTTGAACAGTATTACAATTTAAATTAACAGGTATTAAATTCAATATTTCTGCAATAAATCAGGCATTTATACCATATTATAAAATCAGGCTTTTCTGCATGAAGGATCTTATTTGAGAGGGCAGTTGTCAATTAAGTTTGTTACTCCTCCCATCTCTTAAATGTTTATTTAAAATTTTTTAAGTTTAATATTTATTTTACTTTATTATATTTTGTTCACTATACTCTCATCGCAAATAATAAGTTTTCTAGAAAAAGATCAAAATATTTTTATAGTCTAAAAGTATATTTTTATATAATAATAATTTGAATTTAACATATAGTTTTTTTCTGGTACGAAGCTAATAAAGTTTTTTTCCCGGTACAAAACTAACAAAGTATTTTTTTTTTTTCCCTGGTACGAAACTAATAAAGTTCTTTTTTTCTCAAGATTACAGCTCACTGCCCTCGACAAATTAATAAAGATAAATAATCCTAAACGATTTTTCATGTATAATAAATAAATTATTTTTTCTTTTAGTTATGCTTTTAAATGCATCATAATTCGTGCATAACTTATGGTTAAATTGTTTAAATTTTTTTTATATTTAATTTTTTTGTAATTGAATTAAATTTATGAGAAAATTGAATTTTCACCTTGATTTTTTGAAAGAAATATAATTAAATTTAATTTTACATTTCCAAGGTATTATAAGTTATTAATTAACCTCAATATATTGAGGATTTATTTGACATCATGGATTACGAAGAGAAGAAAGGAGCTAGACGAGAAGGACAGAAATTAGTATGTGAAAAAAAGAACAACGATTTCATCAAGTGAAGGAAGGTATGACAAGAGAATGTGTTTTATAGGAAAATTTGAATTTACATTCTCAGAAAAAAAAAGGGGGGGGGGGGGGGGGGGGGAATTGGGATGTT
>JAOXNR010054003.1:0-13247 GCA_028571225.1 Parsonsia alboflavescens | reverse complement strand
GTATTAGTGGTGGTAGGGTGGGCTGGGGTTTGGGGATGGGGGTAGGGGGTGTGGTGAGGGTGGTGGCATAGGGGAGAGGAAGAGGGTGGGGGTTGGTGTGAGGTGGGAGAAGGAGAGATAGGTGAATGAATATATAATGATTTAATTTAAGAGTATCAATTTAAAAATATAATACAAGTTAATATTTAAATTTAAATTAAATAATTACTCACTTATATATTCACTAATTTTGATGATTTATAAATGATTGATCATTTAAATTAATATTAATTATATGAATAATCATATCACTTATTTAATTACAAATTAAATGAATACTCATTAAACTAATACTCATTTTGTCATCCCTAACTTACTCCAATCCTAAACTCACAACAATTTTCTAATGAAAAAAATAATAAAAACAAGAAGAAGGTGCACAGGTACAAGTAGAATTATTATTGGTGGAGTTAATGATCTTTTGCTTGTTTGGTGGTTTGGGATCGAAAAGTTAAAGCCACGGGGGCTCAAGGCGATTCTCATCCAAGAATAAATGGCCATAAACCAAGACCAAGAGACAAAAGAAACTAAGCTCACTCTCGCTCTCCTTTTTGAAGCCTTTGCAAATTCATATATTGAGAAGGAAGTTGGTAAGTGCATTTTAGTTTTATGAATGGAAATGAAGATATATTAACCTATGCATTCATCAAAGAAAATGTGCAGGACATTCATATTTGGGGGCTGAAGCTTAAAATAGTACCTGACAGATGTTACAGTAAGGAATGTAAGTAAGAATCTTAAAGATATGAAACCATTGTAATGTAAAAGTATCTATGAACCCCCCATCTTGTAAGTTTCTTCCATACTAAATGCTACAAGTAAACATGAATTTTGAAAGGCTTAGTCTTTGTCATGATCCTGAAGATCAATCCAGGTTAATGCAGTGTCAATATGCTCGATGCACAAGCGGGCTATAAGCTCATGTCCTCTGGCAAGCTGGTCTGAAGAAAATACAGGCTGCAATACAATATCTGAATTTAACTACAGAAGAAGATGAAAATGACAAGAAAATTGATGGGTGGGAATAACAAGAAGCCAAATATCAGGAAAAGACCGACAATCGACAAGCTCAGACTAATATTTCAGCAATATATGATTATGAATATATGATTTCAGGTGAGTTATGCCTAAGATCAGAACTGAAAAGGAAAATTAAGGTCGATAATCATTGATTACTAAATAATGGGTTATGCCGAAAGTAACAGAACTTATTTCTCTTTCAAAATCTCAATATCTTCCCAATCACTGGCAGGGTCCTGTAGCAGAGATTTAAGTATCTCCATACAGATCCCAAATATGCCCACCAATTTTATGTTTATCTGCAACTGTCGTTCAATACTTCTCATATTTTCCTTTCCAACTTAATTTTGTTACATGCAGTGCCTCCTTCACAATAGATGTCATAGTAATATCCAAATCATACTATGGGTTTTGCTCTACAGAACCTATTTAACCAATGCTCCAGGACACATTAAAGTCTAGAAACTGTTACTGAAACCGGAATTGAAACGGAAGAAAATGGAAATCAGCTTAGTGAAGAAACCATTTTCTATTTGTCCCGATTCCTCTAAATTGATGATTTTATCTTTTGAGAATTCAGTAATTACCTCAGCTGATTTCTATGAATACCAATCACATCATGAAGGCAGTAGATAAATTTAATCTCTGGACAACTGAATCAAGTTGAATAAATCTTTTAACACCACTTAGACTACCACTGAAAGGGGATGATATCAGGAGTTATAGATGGATAGTGAATAACCTTGCAGACATGAATGCCATTCCAAAGAACACAGCTTTGACAGCTTGCTTTTGCCCAGCATAATCGAATGCCAAGGGCAGCATTTCATGCAATGTTAGGAACGCCATCACACCACCAACTGGAAATCCCAAGGATCAATCAAATACTTGACCAGCAAAACAAAATCTTTTCCCAATTGGATGTCAAAAGCTTAAATAAAACACAAAACCTGATCCCAAAAGGCCCTCCAAAACATCTGGGCTTAAGCTGCTGGGGAACAGATAAGCTGCAAAGAATTGAAAGAGATTAATGAAATTTTGTTCAGCAACTTCGCAAAAAGAATTTGTCACATTTTTGGCATCCACGAGAGTTAGAAACAAACCTACAATAATTACACCAAGCGGCTCAGCAAAGCCAGAAAGAGTAGCCAGTTTGAATGCTTGCCACTTGCTGTAACAAAATCCAACATATAGTAAATGAACAATATCACTGCTGCACATAAAGCTATATGAGTAAAAAACATGAATTTCTGAGAAAAATTCAGAAACCAATTTCTGTTGTGTTTTGCTAGTTGTGGATGAACTTCTAGGTATTAGATGTATTCCTTACCTCTGGGTAGCAAAATAAACAGGCAGTGCAACAGCAACACCCTGAAAAGCAGAGAGTAACAGAAATAGGATAAAGAATTGGAAGAACAAAATGAACAATTTTGTTACTTATACTAACATGTAACAGTTCACCAAGGGAAAATCAGTGCAGTTATCTCACAAGTTTTTCTTGAGTAATTTAAGAGACAGATCCAAGACCTATAATTCTTTGAGAGGTGAAAACCACTTTAAGACACACCTACTGACAATGAAATGCTTCTATTCTACTTGCCTTCAACACACATTAAGAAAGACATCAACAAATCAAAGAGAGAGAGATTACAACATGTCCTAAAAGTGCTGCTACTGGGTCATAGTGTTGAAGGTGTAACAAATACATTGACCTATGAACTTGTACATTTTTTTCAATTTTGATCATTCAACTCACAAATTGAAAATTTAACTACTCAACTTACAAACCTTTCAATTTAACCATTTATCATGTTCATTTGTTACACTTAAGCCACTAAACTAAGGCCCGACTAATTGTTTTAGTGTTTAAAATAATCAATTTTTAAGTTAAGTGGTTAAAATTCTCCGATTTACAAAATTGTGATTAAAATGAACAGTTTGTGAATTGAAAGGTCAAATTTAAAAAAAAAATAAAAGAAAAATTGCAAGCTGAATAGCCATTATATTCATTAAACCCAGTTTTAAAAAGAGATTTAACATTTTGAATGACAAACCATTGCAAAAATTGCACTTGATTCGGAAAAGGATAGCCATTCAGTTGGTCAGCATGCACAACTTAGTATATCTGAATTAGAGGAAAAACACACTTGCATTTGGCAAGGCAAACAAAAGTAAATTCACATTGATCATGCAAATTTTCTGAAAGAATTTGCATCAAACTGTCTTAAGTATATACTCATACATATCAAAGATTTTCTAGATTTTGCATGTGTCATGTGTAAATCTTCCAACCACTTCCTGGTAGCAAAAATGTAAATGTCATGTATTATAAGAAGAATCATGCAAAAAAGGAAGCACGGGAAATTGTCTTTCTCCTTTTCAGTTGGCAGCAGCCTCATACCAAAATAATTCAGTTTAGCCAGCTTCCATTTGGACCTAGCTGGGTTGGGAACGTACAGGAATGCATGGACTAGATTTCTCTTACACAAAGACTCCTACCCTTAGTTCTAGTTGCAGCAAACTCACAGATGTGTCCAGAGTGACCGGACAGTGTAAGTTTCACCTACGTCCAACATGAAGATCCAATCTGCCAGCCAGCAATCAATGACTACCAAAGGTGATCAGTTGTTCTTTAATTTTATTTAACTTTAATTTAAACAAGAAATTTGGTTAGCAAAAGTACAAGAAAGAGGATGAGGGAATTCTCAAAACAGAAATGAATCAGTAACTAAAAAAAGTGACAATGGAACCAATCTTTACATGATTTTAGTAAAAGAGGGTCCTACTTGCATGAGGGATATTTCAATTTGGTTAAGCACACCATTAACTAGATATTTTATACCTATTTTATATTATATTGGCAACCCTAACCAGCACCATTATGATCCATAGCACAAATATTTATAATGTTTACTTCTCTCAAGAGACAAAGTAGTTCCAAAGCAAAATGAGTCATTGTGAAAAGGAACTGACAGCATATCACCAGTAATGTATCTAAATTGTACCTCTGGGATATTATGTAAAGCAATAGCAAGAGCCAGGTTCAAACCAACTCGAAGACCCTGCAGAGAGAACATGAGAACAAATAAGAACCATACTGATAAAGGGGCTCTGCATTGTGAAGCAGTGAAAGAACTTTTTTTGAGCCAATTTTGATGTGAGGTTGCGAAGGGGGGAAAAAAGAATCACTAGGCATCCTACAAGTTAGAGTTGTAAAGCAGAACTATGTCAATTGTCTTGAATTAGCCTGAAGTTTCAGGATACAAATACAACATGATATTGAAGAATCTTTCAATCACCAACAAAATTAACGCAGTTTCAACTGAAACATAGTTGAAGACAGTTGAAAGACAAGCTTGCTCAAATTAACAATTACTTGTTAACCCAAGCAAAGACTGGTTCTCTTTACTGCAGCTACTTGATATAAGATTGAGACAAATGCATCAGGAGATAGAGAAACTTATAATTGTAATTGCTTATCTAGTTTAGAGATACCTTCCGGGCAGGAGTTGCCCAGAATTCAGGTCCATTGTATATGCAGAATAGGCTAAATTCTGTTATTACTCTAACAAGAAAACACAACAATAAAATGACCACATAGAAAATGTAACCAATATATTTGACATGATATCCTTTGAAGAGAAAATTTTCATCACGAAGAGTAAATGTTAAAGGATTCTAAGATCAACAAGTGATATATTAATTATGTATGAAAAATAAATAAATAAATAATAAATAAAACGGGAAAGGAAGAAAGTGAGACATTAGTCTTTTTTTGTTGTTTACTCCTCATTGAGATTAAATATCAAACTCCAGTCTAAATCATTTAAACTTTCAGGAACAGCAATTTGTGATTGTTAGGATCCCCAAATAAGTTTTGAGGAAAGTAAATAAGAATGAATTGCAGAAGAGATACCTTCATTGATCCAAGAAAGACTGCCATTCCCTCAGGAAAATTGTGCAGGCTTATGCCTAAATAAAATCACAAGTAAAAGAAACCATGAGCATTCTCTATACAATACGTACACACAAACAGTATGATAAAAAATGTACACAAGATAACCTTGAATTCATATTTCAATACATTTGCCCCTTGTGTGAATGAAAAATATGTTCTACCCATAATAAACTATTGAATTACAACTAGAACTTGAAGGAACAGCCTATCCAAGTCATACAACTTTGAAACATGATTACAAAAGAGGAAAAGAAAACACAGGATATTTCTGTCCCATCACTGCCTTGCTACTCCTAAAACTCTTAAGTGGATTTAGTTTGGCAGACCAGTAGTTAAAGGAAAGACAGATACTGACATTTTTGTCTCTGCACAGAAAAAAAGAAAAAAGGAATAGAAACCAAATCCTTCTGGTTGGCAGGAAACAATATCTAGATGATAGAGCTGGAGGACATTGTTAGCACTGATCAATGGCCCAACACCAGAGAATACAAGTGACCTGCATAACTTCAATATTCTTGAGAAATGATTTACTTCTTTTTAACTCCCTCCTAATTACAAGGAAGAAGAGAAAGATCATTGTCTTCAATTTATCATTGAACCTCTCAATAAAGTAGATATAATGGTTTTTGATATTCTAAAAATCTATCTTCCACTATGGTATGTCTCTTCATCTTGAATTGAGTACACTAAAAGGAAAAACCAGGACAATAATCTGTGCAGGTATATATATATGGAGGGGGGGAAGATCATCATCAGCAGGTGCCTGAGATAGAACATGAGTTGATAAGAAATAAAACCAGGACAATAATGTTTGCAGGTATATGCATATCATGAAAGAAAGATGCTAGAGGTCAACCTTTATCATGTCAACACATAGAGAATTGTTCATAATGCCATGAGAATCATTAGGATGTACTGGGTAGAAAATTTATCATCTAAAACTTGTCTCAAGGAAACAAAAAATAATAATCAAACCTCCCCTCAGTAAAACAATATAACCCATAGGTAATTGTCCATTATGCCACTTTAAACTGTGAACACCTCAAGAAAGTAATTACTAGTACAATGCATTCAGAGGGTGTCAGAATCCTAAATGTTAGTCAATAATCTAAATGCATTACTGACATAATACTGCACTGCTATCAGTAGTAATGTGAAGGGTATGTGTCACCAAAATTTTAAAGGTCATGAAGCCCAATCAATCATTCAACAAATCAAATCGAGTATAGCATCAGTTTTCTAAGTAAAACAGCATTCCAACAGTCCTTGGTACCAATTATGAAGTTGCAAAAGTACAGAATTTGATTACACACGATGGCAACAATTTGTACTTTGACTGGACGACAAAAAGCAAAAATAGGAGCTAGAGATTATTACTCCATAAATGATTAGAAACTAATGCATATTAATTCCTGTCACCACAAAAGCATGTTAAGGATAAAGAAAAGAAGCTTCAGATTGAGAATATGGAAATGTTAAGAAGTCAGCTAAAAAACCCCTTAAAAATATAAATTTGAAAAAACTCCAGTGCCATGCAACCTTTATTAATATTTAGCACCTTTCATCAATCAGAAGCTCAGAAGTCCACATTCAACATTTCATACTTGTAGTCACCATAATCAAAGAATTTTTCGGTAACTAACTCATACATCAGAAGTCATCCATTGACAATTTTAGAATAATAACTATTAACCAATAATCTTAGTCAATGTCTTCAGTGAATTTCAATATATCAAACACAGTAGTAGACAACCAACCTACTGCAGTAATGACTCCACTAAACAAGACTTGGCGCCGATGCTTTTTCATGAGATCCTTCTCTCCTTCATCCCCATTTTTCTGTTTCTAAGAGGTGATTTTCAAGTAAGCTAACTTGAATATGCACCTTCCAAAAAAAATATACCTTTGGAGATTCAAATATAAAACCTATGTCAGACCTTTTTGCTTTTAGCATCTGCCACAGGGCCAAGCGATGGTTCAGGGATGAAACTGGAAATAATTGCAAAGAAGATAACTCCTGCAAAGAACTATCAGCAAGATAGGAAATCAATCACAAAATAATTTGAATTTATTTTTTGGGAAAGGATAACACAAAAATTTGACGAATAGTCACCCATAGGTTTCCTTTCAAAAACCCAACAGAATTCAGAGCATTATGAGCCAAATCAAAAAATGAAATGCTCAGCATAAGACCTGCTGCAAAACCCTGCATAGAGAAGATCCTGAAAGATAGGTCAATAATCTATATTTCAATTGTTACCTCAAAATATCATCGAAAATTATCAACAGGATGCACTAAGTCACACGAGACCATACCCCCAACCCCGAACTCACCCCACACAAAAGGAAAAAAAAAAAAATTTACCTGTAAAAGCCCCAACATTTTCAAGTTCGGAGTCTGATTGACAACAACAAAAAGTGCACCTGCTCGGGCACATATCAATAATATGGTTAAAGATTAATGTACTAAAATATCTCAATCATGAGAAACTTTCACACAACTACAAAATTATAATGGCATGAGCAATCAAAAATCAGGGTATCTGTCAAAAATTATAATCCTGAAACAAGGCCTGCAGCCTACAAAAAATTGGTTCTTTTAGTGTGGTGAAATAGAAATATTTCTAACTGGCACACAAGCATAAGAGAAGAATGCAAATGAAAGAATAAATTCATCCAGAATATGTCCGCAAATTTATATAATTTATTTAGATGAAAATCACTATAGAAACTTAGTGGTAGCATTGCCACAGTTTAGACCTTGAACAAGGAATGACGACCCCATAACATACTCAACTCAAAGAGATATTATAACTACCTTCTTTCTCTAAGCATTAGCCAAAATGAAAACAAGAAGAAATTTACAGCAGGAAAAAAACAAAAAAGGAAGGCCCCAGAAGTCACCATTATTTAAGAATCCAAATACCATAATTACATGAGCATTGTGGGTATAATTTATTTGCTTTTCTGCACTCTATGCACACAAGTGTTCTTCCATTCCAGTAGTAAAAAAATCCCATTTCTTCATAATCCAAATTAATGTCTATTTCTTGGAATTAACAACGGTGAAAAACTTGATTTCTGGAATACTACATTCAGAAGTATACAAGGTAAAGCACAAATTCTGAAATAACAAAAACAAGCCAAACTCGAACAGGTCAAAAGGGCAAAAAAAAAAAGGTGCAATTGTCATTCAAATTAAACCCCCAAAATATAAACTTTATCGCATCTAAACATAGTACAATCAGAAAATTATCATCAAGTCCATAAAACATTTGAACAATGAAGTCAACGTATAGAATTTCAGTAAGTGTCACTCACCAATGGATGTGCTTAATCCGCCTATAAGTGAAAGACCAAGAGCAACCAAGACCTGAGAATCCATTAAACCCTTTTCACCAAATCCAACCTTTGATTCTATTGTAACAAGAAGCTTCGGTTTCTGGGTTTTGGGTTTAGGGTGCAGCGAGATAACTGACGATAGCAAATATACTTTGCTTCAATTGAATAGGACAAAATTTTGGAAAGCTGATACTAGAATTAAAGAACAAATTAGGTGGAATTTGTAGAAAGGAAGAAAGGGATGGTTGCGCAAGCAAGAAATGCCAGTTGAGTTTAGAGGGGAAAAAAGGGGAAAATGGTCATAAACTTTGACGCACAAAAATCCAAACCCGTACTTATTTATTTATATTTACCTAAATATATAACTATCGAGTAGCGACACGTAGCTGTGTACGTGATTCGATAGAATCCATCGATAGTGGTTGTAAAATAATTATATAAATAATTAATAAATCATAAAAATTTTATTTAGATAAAACAAAATTACAAATTTTGAAAAACTTTTACTTTAAATAGCCTTTATTTAAAAGAAAATAGAAAATATTAACATTAGATGGTAATTGTCATTAACTTTTATTAATTATTATATGATTGTTTGATATTCTTATGATAATTTTGAGTTATATGAATGAGAGTTTCTTCGAGAAATTTAAACTTTTTTAAAAAAAAAAGAATTTATATCAATCATATTCTTCTAAATTATAGTACCTTAATTTGTCTTGAGTTTAAATTAATATTTTTCTAAGAATGTGAAATTCTAGAGTTATTAATTAGGGTTATTATCAAAACACGGAATTCTTTGCAAACCGAATGAAAATTTTGTAGGTGTTTCGTGAATTTTTTTTTTTTTTTTGGATTAAGGGGGAAAACTCCTTGCATGCGAAATCCTCCCTCACTAGTTATAGAGATCTCTTGTGTCAGTAAGATATAAATCGATGAATGTGCATGAAAGAGTAGAAGACTAGAGAAATGTTCTGTGACTTCAAATCACATATTATTATTCTGTAGCATGGCCACAGATGAGCACTGGAGATCAATTATTAGTTATGAGCTTAGAGAGTCTATAAACTGCCCCAATTCATTTCTTGTGCAAAATCTTCCACCAAAAACCACTATGATAATTCATGAATGCATATGTTATATGTTATGAGTAGTTACTGTGTTTTGTTAGCTCGAGACCATAATTTGAAAGAATTAACATTTCCGGTAGACTTCATGATCTAAACTTTGAGGCCTATTATGTTACTTATTAGAATAATTCATGTTTTAAAAAGATACTTAAAAGAAAGAGAAAATAAGGAGCAATCAGAGAACCAAGGCTACGGGTGTGCACTGGTGTTCCAAATACGGAAAGGTTGACAGCTGACACTTAGCTGGGATCCACCAGCCTTGAAGATTCTTTTTTATTTCCCCATTTCTTTCTTCATTTCCATTGCAGTAACACACAAGATTTCCATGAAGTGATTTTTTTTTTTTTTTTGTGATTTTGTGTGCCTTAACTAATTGTTTACAACTTTGTAATTTTATATACATGTATAACAACACAATATTTATTTGTTCTTTTTTCTTAAAAAAAAAAACTACACATTTCAAAATTATAATTTTTTATTTTATTCACACAAACTTTTTTATTTTTTACTTCTTTTTAAATTTTTAAACTTTACAATATTTATTCTCTTGAAGGTTTTTATGTTTTTATTTTTTATAATTATAAGATAATTTTTTATTTGTAAAAATTAATGTTATTAAGAAAAAAAATATGAATTTGGTTTGAATAAGATTTTAGATATAATATGATTGTGCATAGGGTAAGATTTTTTGTTATTCGGAACCAAGCAATCATCATTTACTTGTTCTATTTTAATTAAAATGCTTATCTTTTTTAGTTTATACGTCGATCTTATAAATTATATAACATGTCTTTTTATAATAAAATTTTATAAGTTTATTAATTTTTATTGTTTTGAAAAAATTATTTAATTTCAATGTTATATTTATAATTTGTTTTAGAATAGTTAGATATTTTTAAAATATATCATGTTTTTTTAGTAATAGCATAAATGTAAAAAATGTGAAAAGAAATTATTTTAATGATATAACAAATGAGTTAGAAAATGAGTTGACAGGTGAAACCCACTTTATTTCCCCAGAAAAGAGAACGATTGGAGGATGGGATGCTTAAGTGAAAGATGTCTTAAAATAAGTATGCAGTATATGGGATCCCCTATAGGTACCATTTGGATTCGAGATGCTCATAATGGGGGCGCCTAAAGTGGGATTCTCATGCCTATGTACTCATATCCTCCAATAGTTCACCCTTTTACATCAGCTACAGTGGGTTCTACATTGCTAACTCATTTGCATATTCATCTATCAACTCATTTAATATATATAAATATATATATATATATATATATATATTTATATAAATATATTATCAATTGAATGCACTTTACTTTACTTGTGATACATCATGAAATAATTAATAATTTAAAGCACATTTAATTATGCAGGAAATAAATTATGAAATTTTTATTTATTTAACTAATTTAAATATTTCTAAAAATATATTTTCTTAAAATTTAATTTAATTTAATTAATAAAAATCGAAATCCAAACCAAAATTAACAACATGTCATTTGGCTATTCCTAATTAAATCAGAATTCAAATGAAATTCACTAACAAATGACAACAAAAAAAAAGCGAAATTAAATCGGAATAGAAACGAAATTCATTAACAAATGACAACTAAAAAAGAACACATTATAAAATTAATTAGCCTTATATTGATTATTCATTGCCAGCATATTCCATCCAAATATACTCCCCCAAGTTCGCTTGTAGTTGATGTATTACCCGATCATGAAGACTGACATTGGTTTTGTAGAATTTTTGTAAAATGTAGTGGAGGTCTTTCATTCACATCTGCTTCATTTGAGGTATTTTGTCCGGCAGTTCCATATTCAGAACCAAAGTTGATACCTGTTATATCTCGTTCATCCTCAATTATCATGTTGTGCAAAATAATACACACATATATGACAGAGTACTTTTCAATCCCATAATCTTTCTAGACCACGAACTATTACAAAACGAGATTACAGTACTCCAAATGCTTGTTCAACGTCTTTTCTTGCTACTTCTTGATGCCTTGCAAACAATTGTGATTTTGACCCTTGAGGTAACGAAATGATTTTGAGGAATATAGCCTAATAGGGATATATATCATCGGTTACATAGTATCTTATATTGTAGTGTCTTCCATTTACCACAAAGTCAACTGGAGGAGCTTGTCCCTACAAGTTTCAAGTGAACAAATTAGATTGGTTCAACACATTGAGGTCATTGTTTAACCTAAACTCTCCAAAAAAATGCATGTCAAATTCATAAATCTTGAGATGCAACTACTTCAAGCATGATTGTCAATACACTAAGATCTCCCTTTGTATACATTTCTTTCCATGCAACTGGATAATTTTTCCATTCCCAGTGCATTCAATCTAAACTATCTAACATATCAAGGAAGCCACATGCCTCTCCAATACGAAACAATTGATAAATGTCGGAAATGTTTGTCCGTCTCAAATAATGAGACTTGAAGACCTCGTTTACTCCTTTAACAAAATTAATTAGGCATTCGATTGCAGTGATTTCACTAATTTGCAAGTTTTCATTAATCTCATCAGCAGGTGTATCATATGTCAACATTTGAATAGCGACAATCCATTTTTGTAGTGGAGAATGTTCACTCCTACCTATTGCATCAAAAAGTTGCTGGAAATATGAAGGGTTTTCAAGCTTATTCACTACTCGAAGGAATAAGTGCCTTCATATTCTAAACCCTCATTGGAACTAGACATCGATATACATTGGCTGATCAGAAAAGTAATCAATAAATAAACATATATGTCCATCTTCATGACCCCTATCTATATAGGTTCGTCGACTTGCAAGCCTACGATTTCTTTTGGTCAATTGTTGCCTTTGTTGTTGGTAATGCCGCATGACCAATTCATCAAACTTATAGTCCATTTTTTCAATAATAATTTGTGTAATGTTCATGCCCTCGTAAGGAATAGGATTTGGATTCCTTGACATTTTTCGAGGTAATAGAGGAGAACGGTGTTGAGAATTTTGTGTGTCAGATAATAGAGGAGCATGATAGCCTTTCATATCTATTTATCAATATATATAGATAAGTTCGAATAGCTACTTTTTTCAATTAATACCTTTTTTACAAAGGCCATTTTTTTTTTCAACAACTACTTTTTTACAATGATTATTTTTCTCAATTAATACTTTTGTTACCATGGTTATTTTTTTCCAAATGGTTACTTTTTTACGACTACTATTTTTTCAATTAATACTTTTTCACATTGGCTATTATTTGAAAATAATCTACTTTTCATCTAGTGTGAAAGAGAAAGTAAATTTATATATTAAATAACATTCGATATTAAAAAATACTTGCGAGACTAGTATAAAAAATGATCACCCAACAAAGAAAGTTTTTAGATTTAAAATGCTTTCATTACAATCAATGAAATTTAAAATATATGCAAAATGATATTCGACACGTCTATAGTAACTTCAATGATCTAACAAAAATATTCCGTGCTCAAGAAATTGCACATTTGTTTATGGTTGATCCTTTGATCATCCGGTCAAGTTGACATGTCTGTCATCATGAATTCCATGGCACTCTTTCTCATATTAGCTTTTGTTTTTGTTTTTAGTGCAGTTGCCTTTTCCTTCCGTTTAAGCTTTGAGATCTCATTTGTTTCATTGAAAATTTGAGATCTAAGTTTGATTTGTGTTTGTTCCTTACATTAATCTTTGTTTCTTCTTGTGATCTTTGTGGAATTGTGTCCTAGATCTGAAAATCAA
>JAOXNR010054002.1:0-13248 GCA_028571225.1 Parsonsia alboflavescens | reverse complement strand
ATTTTCCTCACTTTGATATCTGTCTGAAATGGCAATGCAGTTGTAAAGGCAGAGCTGCAGAGTTCTGAAAAAAATAATAGGTCTCTAGAGGGCTTAGGTGTTTGATTTGTCTTGGTTTGTTTAGATTTTCTATTTATTTTTGTTTATCCTATGAGATTCAACTTGTCCAAGTTATTTCTGGTTTCTAGATGAGAAACTAAATGCTTGATGGATCTCTCTCAATTAGTTTATGCATACAAATAAGATTTAAGTCTGAATGGAGTCAAATTTTATTTTATTTTTTTACCCTTCTTAAACCAATTAAAACGAACTACTTGATTTAGGTATTGATGGATGATATCAACACTGGTTATGAACGACTTGCTGAGCTACAGGTAATGTATTTATATCTTGATGTTTTTGACAACAGCTGTCCATAAGGAAAGAGGATCCCTATCTCTCTAATT
This sequence comes from Parsonsia alboflavescens, assembly GCA_028571225.1. NCBI lineage: Eukaryota > Viridiplantae > Streptophyta > Magnoliopsida > Gentianales > Apocynaceae > Parsonsia > Parsonsia alboflavescens. The sequence continues at coordinate 12,802 of JAOXNR010054002.1, read as the reverse complement.
GTTTCTTTAAGGATTTTCAAGTTGTTATGCCCATATGCAATATGCATTCCTTGTCTATTTGCCTAATTAACAGGCAGGTGTCTTTGACAAACCCCCACCTCTTGGGAGTGCTTTTAAAAATTGTGTTTAAAAATAAAAAATGGTCTTTGGAGTTTCAATTTGAAGGGATCAGGGTTTTACCGGGCATTAAAATATTAAATTTTTAACTGAAACTGATTATTTTTCAAGGTTTCAGTGGTATCAAATACCTAATTTTTGGATTACCGAGTTGAATTCAACAATCTAAGGTTGAATTTACCTGACTGTTAGCCCTATCTGTATGGGAGCTTGTTGCTTTTATATCGACTGCCCTCAAGGATTTCTTTATGTGGTACGTAGGTGAAGAAAGTTAACGATGTTGAAGTTGAGAATTTGAAGCATCTTTGCCAGCTTGTGGAAGACTGTGAGAAAGAAAATATAAGGTTTGATTTGGATGACGAGAGAGTGATCATTTTGAACTATGGTATGGCAAAAATAGCCACTTCTCGGATTCTGAAACGTCACAGAATACCTCATTCATTCTCCAATGACCTTATTGAAGAAGAAAAAATGACTGATATTCACTTGGCTTGTTCTAGCTGAGTCTTCCCCCTAACTTAATTATATTTCATTCATTTATTTTATAAATTTCATGGTCCTGAGAAACAAGCATGGCTGACAGTTTCAGTTTTGCAGACAACAAAGTCTGCCATTAACGGGTAGCTGAAAGAAACCTGGACAGGACAAATCTATGCTAATATCTTTTCATATACTTTGAGAGAATATGTACATCTGAACTGAACATCATTTTGTAATTTATTGATCAAAATTTTGGTGAAGAGCTAGTTTACCAGTAATTCAACTATTACAATTTCTGGAAAAATTTGTGTGCCTGCCATCTCAATTAATGTTCTTATTGATTGAAATTTATTTTTAATTATTGGTAAAAAGACTAAAATACTCTATATCAAAATTATTATTTTTTTAAACAAAATCAGTTTTATCTTTCTTCTAATACTTAATATCTTTTAACATTCAAATCTTATGAATGTAAATAAGTAAGCATTTTTCAAATAATTCTTTTGATATTGAATATATATATATATATATATATATATATATACATAAAATCGTTTGAAATGTTTATCAGTACACATGTGAAAATGAACAAAAACATGTTTTTTAAAATGTAAAACTAAATGAATCAACTCCCTAAATGTTTTATGATACGTTCATGGATCCATCATTTTCTTTTTGGAAGTTATTTTCCTGCCAATAAAAATAAAAAGTCATTATTCTAGGATTTATATTTTAATTTCAGAGTATTAGATCATAATTAAAAATTTTTTTCCACAAAAAGTTCACCTAAATATTCTTAATAATACTAATTTTTTAAACTTTAAAATCAAATTATTCCATATAATTTTTTAGAATTAAATCAGTAAATATTTCCATACAAATCTATTGATGTTTTATATATATATATATATATATTTATAAGAAGTTAATTTTTGCTTGTAAAATGGCAAGCATGTTTTAGAAAATTTAACTTTTTTTTCTTTTGGAAATAATTGAAAACTCACAAATTTAAAAACTAGTGCTTATCTTTTTTTATTTTATTATTATTCATATTATATTTTTCCCCTTTAAATTTTTCTAGACAGATAAATTTATATATGACATTCTTACAAAGTTATTGAAAAAGAAAATCATTTAAATCTCAAAAAAAAAAAAAAGAAGTTTAATCTGCAAAACAAAATCAAACTCTAACCCTAACTTTTGCAAACATTACTTGCAGAAAATAAAAAATATATATAGGAAAAGTTTGTTATGAAAATTGAAAAATAAAAACGTTGAAAACAAACAAAACTCCTCTGAACAGAAGGAGAAGAAGATGAACAACCTCCTCAAAAGAGGAAGATAACTTCAAAAGCTTCCCTTCCACTTCGGAGGGGGAGCGTGAAACCAAGAATTCACTACAGTTGCGGCAATTCCATGAATCCCATAACCATTTCTTCTTCTCGACCCCTTTCCTTTGCCATATATAAGCATCAGAGTGTATGCAGAGCACAAATCAGGCCTTCAAGGCACAAAAAACAAAAAAAAAGGTTTATCCTTTCAATAAAGAATCTATCATTTTGATTCATTTATTAGAAAACTTAAAAATGGATAGGACGGGATTGTTTGCTCTTTGCCTTGTATTATATTGTATCTCTGCATCACTGATGGTCCATGGTGAGGATCCTTATCTGTTCTACACATGGAAAGTCACCTATGGCACCCTCTCTCCTTTGGGTGTGCCACAGCAGGTCATTCTCATCAATGGAGAGTTCCCAGGTCCAAGAATCAATGGCACTTCCAACAACAACGTTGTTGTCAACGTTTTCAATGAATTAGACGAGCCTCTGCTTTTCACCTGGAATGGTGTTCAACAGAGGAAGAATTCTTGGGAAGAAGGGATGTTGGGAACCAATTGCCCTATCCAACCCGGTCAGAATTTCACATTTCAGTTCCAGGTTAAGGATCAAATCGGAAGCTACTACTACTATCCCACCACAGCCATGCACAGAGCTGCAGGTGGGTTCGGTCCCATCAGCGTTCTCAGCCGTGATCTGATCCCTGTTCCCTTCGATACCCCTGAGGCTGATTATTTCTTTCTCGCCGGCGATTGGTACTCCAAGGGCCACAATGCCTTGAAGAAGCTCCTTGACGGTGGCCGTACCCTTGCAAGGCCTGATGGTGTGTTGATCAATGGTAAACGCGGTAAGGGTGATGGCACTGATGAGCCCATGTTCACAATGAAGCCCGGAAAGACTTACAGGTACAGAGTTTGCAATATCGGGATGAGGAATTCACTCAACATTAGATTCCAAGGGCATACTATGTTGTTGGTTGAGATTGAAGGATCTCACACAATGCAAAACTCTTATCAATCTTTGGATGTACATTTGGGGCAATGTTTGTCAGTTCTCGTGAAAGCCGATCAAGAACCAAAGGACTATTACTTTGTGGCTTCCACTAGATTCACCAAAGAAGTCCTCACCTCCACAGCCACCATCAGATACGAAGGAGGAAAGGGACCTGCCTCCCCTGAATTGCCAGAAGCCCCAGTTGGATGGGCTTGGTCCCTCAATCAATTCCGCTCATTCCGCTGGAATCTCACTGCTAGCGCTGCTAGGCCTAATCCCCAAGGCTCATACCATTACGGCCAAATCAACATCACTCGCACCATCAAGCTCGCTAACTCTGCTCATGATGTTGACGGAAAGCTTCGCTATGCCATCAATGGAGTCTCACACGTCAACACCGAAACCCCATTGAAACTTGCAGAGTACTTCGGAATTGCAGACAAGGTGTTCAAGTATAATCTCATTGGCGACGAACCACCATCTGATGAGAATCAAAAGATCACACTTGCTCCCAATGTTGTCAATGCCACCTTCCGCGACTTCATCGAAATCATCTTCGAGAATCACGAGAAGAGCGTCCAATCTTGGCATTTGAGTGGATACTCGTTCTTCGCCGTCGCGTATATACTACTAATTACTACTACTCAATTCGTGCAATTAATTAGAAATTTCTCTTTAGATTCTTGATTATTAATATGCTTATCAAATGTTTGATGAAATTAATTAATGAACAGAATTGAACCCGGAAGATGGTCACCAGAAAAGAGAAAGAACTACAATCTTCTGGATACAATCAGCAGGAACACAGTTCAAGTATACCCAAATTCCTGGGCTGCCATCATGCTCACAATGGACAACGCCGGAATGTGGAGCCTGAGGTCAGTGAGTGGAGAAAGGGCATATCTGGGCCAGCAGCTTTACTTCAGCGTTCTGTCTCCCAACCGTTCTCTCCGCGACGAGTACAATCTTCCCGACAATGACCTGCTCTGTGGCCTCGTAAAGGGCATGCCAGATCCCGAACCATACACAATCTAAACGCAATTTTCTGGCCAAAGATATGAAGAACAGACCCAAGGCCAGCTAGCTTTACCTATTCAAGAAAGAGGAAAGCATAGAAATAAAATAGGAAAAAAAAAAAGAAGAAATAATTTCCCTTTTTCAGCCAAGATGAGAGTTAGATGCATGGTAGCATTTGGTTTGGTTGCTATTATATGATTTGAATATGCAACCCCTCTCTCTATCTAGGGCAATAGTTTTGAGTCCGAAGATGGAAAAAGGGAAAAAGTTTTTCCTTTTGTAGTTTAATTTTATTTGTTGAGAATGTTTGATTTCATGTAATTTTCTTTTATCACTGCAAGTCATGATTGAGTTTTTATTTTACTCTTCAAGTGAGTCATCTCCTCTCCTTTCTTCAAGTTTATTCTGTCTTTTCTTTTCTTTTCTTCTCTTTCTATAAATATAGCCATGCATAAAAAAATTTAAAAAATAATTTATTTCATTTTTTATTTAATTTATTCTAACTCGTTTTTTTTTTAAGTGGGGTTAAACTTGGGATCCAATAAAAAGTCATCCCATCCCATGACAAATATCTGCAAATTCTCTCTCTGTCTCTCTTCTCTCTCTCTCTATATATATATATAGAATTACTACTAATATATATATATATATATATATATATATATATTGAGGGATCAAAGGGGCTCTGGGACTGAGAACCGCAAGCCCATATAACGATTCGAGAAAGTGGTCAAATTTTCAACCCAAAGTCCAAAGCCCCGGATTCATACATTGCCGCCATTTGCCACAGCTCTCCTTCTCAGGTCAGGTGGGGCTTCTTGCAGGCGTCTCCTCCCTCCCTTTCCCTTACTGCAATTCCTTTCTCAGTTACTCTGCAGCCTGCAAATTACCGGTAGGTTTGGAATCAAATTGCATTTGGTTTATTAACTGGAAAGCATTCATCATTCAAATGACTAACTGGCCTCTTATATATATCTTCTGTACCTTTATAATTACCTAAATTTATCTCTGACGAAGTTGAGAGAGATGGATGCATGCTAAAGGTGATCATATATATATATATATATATATATATATATATATATATATGGTTTTGCTCCGGAGCGCACCTTAATGCACTGAAACAGTTACCGTAACGGAATTTTTGCTACAATGTTCATGCAACCAACCAAGCGGAGCAAAAATTTCGTTACGGTAACGGTTGGAGCGCGCACCTTAGCAAATCCATATATATATATATATATATATATATATACATATATCAATATGTTATATATGGATTCCTGTGATACTGAAACATTGGAAATCTTCTTCTTGTTGGAAATAGGAATCTAAGTTGAGAAGTTAATCAAATATTTGAGGAATTAGAATATATAACACTCAGAATTCAACGAAGATCAGTACTCAACAAGATTTAGAAATCAATAATAAACATTTATTATGATAAAAATAGAGGTAGCTTCTCTTTACAAATACTATTTTATAATTTTCTGACTATCATCTAATTTGAAACTTACGTGTTTATAATTGCAATAATAATAATAATGTGAAATTCCTGCAGGGGAGGAGTATACCTCTTCTTTGTGGGGATGCAAAAGGCAAAACCCTCGCCCACATGACTTGGAGGGTTGAAAATCTCACATTGCAGCTGTCAGGTTTTGATCCTGCGTCCTTGGGATGCATCATCTGCTACCTTGAACCAGCTGAGCTAAGCCTGTGGGGACAGTAGACCTCTTCTTTGTTGTTGCATAATAATCACGTTAATTAATGAACCCATCTGCCGATCATCATCTCCTTAAATCTTCATAGAAGTTCTGCAAATCCATTGAATCTCCATTCAAACCAATTAGCAGTTGTAGTTGAATTATATGCCGCAGCATCAAAACTTGGGTCTGTTGAGGGACTGTTTGGTTTTTTGGGTGAGGTTTCACCATTTTTTGTTTTCCTCAACTTGTTTAGGTCTGATATAGCTTGATCTTCACTGTATTGTTAATTCCATTCTGTGTGGAAGTAGTGGTGCTCATGTGTTGAGTTGGAGTTAGGTTTTGTGCCTAAAAGTCATATAGTGAAGATTTGGGTGGACTCTGAAATCGGTCTCGTGGTTTTTATCCTTCACATTGAGGGAGTTTTTCAATGTAAAAATCGTTTGTGTTGCTACTGTGTTTGATTCTTTCTTATTGTGGTTGGATTGCTATTTTTGTTCATGCTTGGTTGTTTCCTCGCAGGTTCAGTCAACTGGGATTTCGATTTATCCCAACAATAATGGTATTAGAGCTTGGTTGTATTTCCTTTGATTGAAGGATGGAATCGAATTTGAACAGGATGGTTAACTTAAATGGAAATAATTATTAGATTTGGAGTGGTAAAATGGAAGACCTTTATGTGAAACATTGGCATTTACCTGTATTCAGCGATTCAAAGCCGAACAATATGTCCGATGCTAATTGGGCTCTTGAGCACAAAATTGTGTGCTGCTTTATTCGCCAATTTGTGGACGATAATGTTTTGAATCACATAAAGAAAGAAACTCATGCTAGGAGTCTTTGACAAAGCTTGAGTCATTATATGCATTGAAAACTAGCAACAAACAAAATGTTCCTGATGAAGCAATTTGTGCACTTGAGTTACAAGGATGGCAAATCCATATCCAATCACTTGAATGAGTTTCAAGGAGTGGTAGTTCAACTTTCAGCCATGAATATTAAATTTGAAGATGAGGTACTTGGGCTTTGGTTACTTAGTACTCATGGGAGACATTTTGTGTGTCATTGTGTAATTCTGCTCCCGATGGTACTGTTACTATGGATTTTGCAAAAAGTGATATTCTGAATGAAGAAATAAGAAAGAAAAATCATTGTTCTTCTTCTTCATATTTTGAAGCCTTAGGTGCAGAAAACAAGGGGAGAAGTCACAATAGAGGTCTGAAAGGTAAACACAAGAACATAAGCAAGTCACGATCATGGCAGAAGAATGTGGAATGTCATCACTGTGGTAAAAAAGGTCACATTAAGAGGAACTGCTTTGAGCTGAAAAGGGAAAAGAAAAATGGAGGTGATAACAATGAGAAAGAAGATCACACTAATAATGATCGAGTTGCTGCAGCTACTGATGATCTTGTTATTGCTTGTTATGATAATTATGTGAATCTGGCCTGCAATGAGACAAGTTGGGTAATTGAAGTGGAACTTCGCTTCATGTCACTTTGAAGAAGGAGTTTTTCAGTTCCTATACTTTCGGAAACTTTGGCTCATTGAGAAAGGGCAATGATGGTGTGGCTAAAGTTGCAGGTATAGGAAGTGTGTGTCTGGAAGCTACTAATGGAACAAGACTGATTCTAAAAGATGTCAGACATGTACCAAATATACAGTTGAATTTGATTTCTACAGGGAGACTAGTTGATGAGGGCTTCAGTAGTACCTTTCATTTTGGATAGTGGAAGCTCACAAAATGCTCTTTAGTTGCAGCCAGAGGAAAGAAGGAATCTTTTCTATATACGTTGTAGGCCAAAATTTCCATGGATTCTTGGAATTGTGTGAAAGATAGAAATATAACTGACTTATGGCACAAGCAACTAAGTCACATAAGTGAGAAAGGTATGGGTTTGTTGGCTAAAAAGAACTTGCTCACTGGAGTAAGGAGTGCGAAGCTCGAGAAGTGTGCACACTGCTTAGTAGGAAAATAGAGAAGAGTTTCATTCAAAAATCATCCTCCTTCAAGAAAGTCAGATCTATTACATTTGGTGCACTCAGATGTTTGTGGTCCAATTAAACCACCATTACTTGGTAATGCTGCTTATTTTGTAGCTTTCATTGATGATCATTCAAGGAAACTATAGGTTTATTTCTTGAAGACCAAAGACCAAGTGTTAGATGCATTTAAACAGTTTCATGTTCTGGTGGAGAGACATACTGGAAAAAAACTGAAATGTATTCGTTCAGACAATGGTGGTGAGTACATCGGACCTTTTGATAAGTACTGCAAATAGCATGGTATTCGTCATCGGAAGACGCCTCCTAAGACACCTCAGTTGAATGGCATCACTGAAAGATTGAATTGAACATTGATAGAGAGGGTCAGATGTTTGATTTCAGATGCCAAATTGCCGAAATCTTTTTGGAGTGAAGCATTGAATACTGCTGCTCATGTTATTAACTTGTCGCCCATGGCTGCTTTAGATGGTGATGTGCCCGATAGCGTTTGGTTTGGTAAGGATGTTTCCTATGATCATCTAAGAGTAATTGGCTACAAGGTTTTCGTTCATGTCCCTAAAGATGAGAGGTCTAAATTAGATGCCAAGACATGAGAATGCATCTTCCTCAATTATGGTGCTGATGAGTTTGGCTATAGGCTTTATGATCCGATTGAGAAGAAAATTGTGAGGAGTCGCGATGTTGTTTTTGTTGAGGATCAGACCATAATGGACATTAACAGGGCGGAGAAGACGGTATCCCAAGATTCTGATTTAGTTGATATTGGGCTGGTTCCACTCAGTGAGCCATAGAGACAGCTACTTGATTTGGTTATCACGATTCTCATGATTAGATTCAGAGTGACCATCAAGGTGTAGAAAACAGTAATGCTCAAGCAGATGGGATCGTTGACACTCAATAGCATGCCTACTAGTTCCACCAATTGTTGAGTTGAGAAGGTCTACCAGAGATTGTCATCCATCTACTCGATATTCTTCAAGTGAGTATGTTCTTCTAACTGATGCGGGTGAGCTAGAGATGTATAAAGAAGCAATAGAAGATGTGAAGTGGATTGAAGCTATGCAAGATGAGATGAAATCATTGCATGACAATCACACCTTTGACTTGGTCACTTTGCCTAGGGGCAAGAGAGCTTTGAAGAATCGATGGATTTATCGATTGAAACATAACGAGAATAATTCACATCCTCGATTTAAAGCTAGATTGATCGTTAAAGGCTTTAATTAGAAGGAGGGAACTGATTTTGATGAGATTTTCTCTCCTATTGTGAAAATGTCTTCAATTCGAGTTGTTCTGGGTTTAGTAGCTAGCCTTGATCTTGAGATTGAACAGATGGATGTGAAGACAGCCTTCCTTCATAGTGATTTGGAAGAAGAAATATACATGGAGCAGCTAGAAGGGTTTACAGTGAGAAGTAAAGAGAAATGTGTTTGCAAGTTGAAGAAAAGCTTGTATGGCTTAAAACAAGAGCCGAGGCAACGGTACAGAAAATTCGAGTCTTTTATGGGGGAGCAAGCCTATGAGAAGATCAGACCATTGTGTTTTTATGCAGAAGTTCTCTAAAGATGATTTTATTATTTTGCTACTATATGTTGATGACATGTTGATAGTTGGTCAAAATGCTTCAAAAATTGAAAAGCTAAAGCATGCTTTGAGTAAGTCTTTCTCCATGAAGGACTTGGTTCCAACTAAGCAAATTCTTGGTATGAGAATCAATCGTGATCGAAAAGCCAAGAAATTATGGCTGTCACAGGAGAAGTACATAGAGAAGATACTTCAAAGGTTCAAGATGGACAAAGCAAAAATGGTAAGCACGGCTCTTGCTGCACACTTTAAACTTAGCAACAAGCAAGGTCCTTCTGACTAGAAAGATGTTGAAGATATGGAGAAAGTTCCTTATGCTTTTGTAGTAGGTTTTTTGATGTATGCAATGGTTTGCACTAGACTGGACATAGCTCATGCAGTTGGCATAGTTAGCCAATATATGTCTAATAATGGAAGAGAGCATTGGAATGTAGTAGAGTGGATTTTCAGATACCTCCGTGGGACTTCTGGATTGAAACTTTCATTCGGGAGTGAGAAGCCATTTGTCATTGGCTATACAGATTCAGACATGGCTAGGGATATAGATAGCAAGAAATCTACTTTGGACTACTTGGTTAACTTTGCAAGGGGAGTTGTAGCTTGGCAATCTAAACTGTAGAAGTGTGTTGCTTTATCCACAACGGAAGCAGAGTTCATTGTTGTAACTAAAGCTTGCAAAGAGTTACTTTGGATAAAAGCCTTTACTCAGGAACTTGGCCTAAATCAAGAGAGGTATGTGTTATTTTGTGATAATCAGAGTACAATACATCTCTCGAAAAACTCCACCTTTCATGCTAGGTCAAAACATATCGACATAAGATATCACTGGGTGCGTTACAAGTTGGAGTCTAAAGAACTAGAGCTTCAAAAGATACATACTGAAGACAATAGAGCCGACATGATGACAAAGGCACTCCCTAAGGAAAAGTTTGAGTTTTGTTAGCGTTTGGCCGGCATACACTCCAATTGAGAAGTCGAAGTTTGAAGTCTCCTTCATCGGGCTGGATGGGGAGATTTGTTGGCCCATTGGTCTATGGTCCAACCGGATTTAGGGCTTTCTTGATTACAACCCAATCGGGGCTGTAATAAGGCTGAGTGGTCAGCATTGCAATATGCACGAGAATCAGAAACAAGAACACAGTCAAACAAAACGAGGAACAAAGAGAGAGACGAGGAGCTGTACTTTTCTTCATTCAGTCTTGATCATAGCAACAATCGGAGGTCGATTCATGGTCCAATTAAGCTGAAATTTCATTTGGAGTTTCCTGACTTATTGTTCTTCAGATCTGACGGTGAGGTTTCTGATCTGATTGACGATCAGATCAGGAAAGACTTATCATCATAGTGACGATCGAAGGTCGATCCATGGTCCGATTGAGCTGCAATTTCATCTGGAGTTTCCTGACTTATTGTTATTCAGATCTGACGGTGTGGTTTCTGATCTGATTGACGATCAGATCAGAAAAGACTTATCATCATAGTGACGATCGGAGGTCAATCTATGGTCTAATTGGGCTAAAATTTCATCCGGAGTTTCCTGACTTATTGTTCTTCAGATCTGATGGTAAGGTTTCTTATCTAATTCTTCAATGATTAGAACTTGGGTCTGTTGAGGGATTGTTTGGTTTTTTGGGTGAGGTTTCACTACTTTTTGTGTTCCTCAACTTGTGCTAATCTGATATAGCTTGATCTTCACTGTGTTGTTAATTCCATTATGTGTGGAAGTAGTGATGCTCATGTGTTGAGTTGGAGTTCGGTTCTATACCTAAAAGTTATATAGTGAAGATTTGAGTGGACTCCAAGATCAATCCCGTGGTTTTTATTCTTTACGTTAAGGGAGTTTTCCACGTTAAAAATTATTCGTGTTGCTACTGTGTTTAATTCTTTCTTATTGTGGTTGGATTACTGTTTTTGTTTGTGCTCGGTCGTTTCCTCACAGGTTCAGTCAAGTGGGATTTCGGTTTATCCCAACACCACTGCCCACATATCAACAGCGAACCCGTAGGTTCTTGAATGGAGCAACAGCTCAGGAGCCTTGTAGTTGCGGGTTCCGACGTTGTGATTACAATTGAGGCAATTCGGGCTCTGAAGAGATTGAATATCAGTGGCAAGCCCGAAATCTGCGATATTGGCATTGTTGTCTTCGGAAACAGGTTGTCGGGCTTGATATCCCGATGAACAAATCCGCAACTGTGGGCGTAGGAAAGACCTTCAAGAACTTGAAATCACCACTTCTTGACCTCAGCTTCGGAGAAAGGTTGACGTCTCTTCGCCGTGAGGCTGTACAGGCTGTTTCCCTCCATGTCTTCGAACACAAGAAACACAATCTTGTCTCGCCGGATCACTTCTTTCAGCTTCATGATATTTTCATGATAAATTACCTTCATCAGAACTTTTTACTCCGGTAAATTCAGGCATTCTTCCCAAGAATCAAAATCTTGTTTCAATATTTTCACCGCCACAACCTCTCCGGTGCGATTATTCACCTCCTGCCACACCATTCCAAAACCACCCCTACCCAGCATCTCGAGGAATCTGTAATCGTCCAAACCCATTCTGAAAATAATCAAGAACTGAAATCAATCTTAAGCAGTAGTAAATGAAAAAGAATGATCGAGCAATGAAGGAAATGAAGGAATGAGCCTTTGAATTGCTGAATATGTAGCTAGCCAGTGGGTAGAATCTTGAATTGAAAGATTATTCCAGAAGAGGAATCTTGGAACAATATTTTGATCATATTCAAGTACTTAGATTAATGGAAAGAAGGGAATATTAATAAAGTTTGTCATCTCCTTTTCCTTTTATGTTCATTATACATTATTAACAATTAGGAACATTCGAGAAATTTGCAATTGAAACAAGCAGAGAAAATTATTTACGAAACGCATATGGTTTCATCCAAGTTTAATTAATTGCAATTTCATTTTAATGCCTTTTTTTGGTTTTTTTTTTTTTTGTTTTTTGTTTCTGTGAAGTGAATCTTTTTTTTATTATTATTGATAAATTAAAAGTAGCATTAACTATTTTTATATATATTTTATTAGCCAAAATAGACTCTAGATATTCTTTTGACCCCATGAGATTTCCTTATGTGGCTGGGAACAATGTTGATTGACTTTGAAATAAACTAAAATTAATTTTTCAAATCTATTTTCATATTATAGTTAAACTATTTTGGTTTTTGGTTTGCTCTCTAGCTGCTTCAAGATTAATATTTCACATTTAAAATTTTTTTAATTATAAATATTCTTCGTTCGAAAATGAATGTTTCGTATTCCATTTTAATTTGTCTGAATCATTGAATATTGTATTTCCTAAACCAGTAAAAGTTTTACTAAGAAAATTAATAGTGCAATGTATTAAAGAATTAAGTCAAATTTTTTTTATTAAAATGTATTTAAATCAAAGTGGAACATTTAATACCAGATGAAGAGAGTATTAATTATCAATAATTTCAGAATTTGATTCATCATTATATCCATCTCATTGATTGGAAGGTCTCTTTGATATAAATCTACATTAAATAAAGGATACTGTGATGAGAATGAGATTATGAACATATAT
>JAOXNR010054000.1:0-13252 GCA_028571225.1 Parsonsia alboflavescens | reverse complement strand
AATCCAAACTAATAGATCATATTGGAAGACAATCATGGTCATTAGTCACTAGCTTGAATCTCTTGTTGAAGTCTTCGCCAGAATTTCAGATTATGAGTGACCTTGGGTTTGGATAGATGGATGTTGAAATTCCAGCCATAATTCAAGTGAATCACATCGAAATGAAATCAACCCCCTCCCTTTTCTTCTCTCCGTGATTCAAAATGTACATCAAATAATAAGTTACCATTTAGGTGGAGTTACCCTGTTGGAGTAAATCTCAATTACGTGGAAGTAGATACTTAGGATAATTGTGAGATCACATCCCTCCAATTGCTTCTTGAATCGTGGAGTTTCCATAATAGAACACATTTTTCCATGCATGTGTTTTGGTGTATGAGCCACGAGCTCGCTACTAACTTATAAATCATCTTTTTTGACCTTCTCTAGCTAGTCTTGATGATCGCAATGAGCTTCATGGCGATCGCAACGAGTGATCTAAGTCTAATCATGTACATCAAGTGTTGTAGACACTTAAGCCTGACATGGAAGTGAGACTTTTGATCTAAGTCTTATCATGAATTGGAGCTCACTTGTCAAAGGTCGGGGTCCACTGAGACTGTTCCTTAACCCGCAGAAGGTTAGTGACTTGGGAGGTCAGTGGTCAAGAGGTTGCTGTCCACTTCCCTCTTAATATTGATTTTTATCCTCCATATTGGAAATAGTATTTGAGTTTATTTAGGTGGTACCATTCTGACCATCATAGGTAATCCCCTTTTTTTCTTCCCTTCATCTTTATGGTGCTAGAAGCATTTTTTTGTTCATGGTAGTGACAAAGAGCAAGATATCAAGTCTACGCCTTCTCAACACCTACATATTTTCCATACAATAATTTGGAGACTTGGAGTATTAAGATTCGAATGGATGCGGATATAGAGGGGATATATAGAACTTTTTATGAGTTAATAAGAATTTATGTTTATCTTAATTTGTCAAAAATTTTAAGGAATTCATTTTCTCTAGACTGAATTACATAATGAAACATTTGGAAATTTATTATATTTCTGGTTTGTGTTGTTTGAAGAAAAATACTGAAAATCAATGATCACACTATATAGACTATGAATATTTATTTTTTAATTTCTCTAGAAAAATTATTAAATCTACTATAAAATAAAAATATACATATATATTAATAATGATCAGAACAATATTCTCAGACTCTTTAACTTATATAAAAATTTTTTTTGATTTTTCAACAAAACAAAATATTCATAAATAAACAAATAAGACTAGATAATATCATATTTATAATATTCATAGATTATTCAAAACCTCTTTAATTTTTTAAAAAATGAATTTATAAGAAATAAAAAAAATTCATGAATAATAAGAACGAGTAGATAAGATTCAAATTCATAATATTTATCAATAAATAATTCATACATGCTCTTTCTAAAAAATCCCATTAAAATTTCAACAAAATAAAATATTCATAAATAAATAAGACTAGATTCACACCTTCATAATATTAATAAATAAATAGTTATTTATTGATAATATGATTTTCAAGAAACTAGAAGGCAGAAGAAAAAAAAAAGAATTGTTTATTCTTCAGCTTTTCCTTTTTCAAAAAAATTAAGCAAGATGTTGATATTAGAAAAATAAATTATAAAAACGGGTTAATAAATATAAATAAGAAAAATAAATCATAACATAAAATACGTTTACACGGATGAGACATATGAGCTCTACATATTTATTAGTGATTTGGAAGCACATTATTAATAACTCTTCATTTTTATATAGTAAAAACATTAGTAAGTATTTAATATAAAATAAAATTTTAAATAAAAATTATTAGGTTCAAAGACAAAACTGTAATGTTATTGATGGGCAAACGGATACGATCCAAATAAGTCAACGGAAATTGGAAGAATCCAGACTGAAGTAAATTCAAATGGGCCAAAAGCCCCATGCCTTGAATACCTAAAAATTAGACTCACGAAGTCAACGAGGAAGGATGGGAAGTAACCCGCTACCATTGACCTCTCACATCATCGATCTAGAGGATATCGACCTCATAAATGAGCTCGACAGAGGTACAACCAGAACTCAGCTCATAACCTGGTAATTCTCAACTCGTCTCATACGTCTTCCATTCAACGACCAATGGTGCGTAACTCCTAATCTGTCCCATGAGCCTAGGATCACTCGATGTGACTTCACCAGAAGAGATGTTCGAGACACTCATCATCCACGGGGAGGTTGTGAAGTTTGTCTGAAGGTCGGTTAGCAAGCTCTCAACAGAGATGTAAATTGCAAGACCTCTCGTACTAGGGAAACTCCATGATTCTAGGAGCAATTGGCTTGATACAACAGAATCCCACGATTATCCTAATGGCCTATAGTTACGTAATGCAGAGCTCCAATCCAAGAGGTAACGGACTTTCTCTTTTCACTACTAAATCAAAAACATACAATCTGTCTAAGGACAGAGAACTAAGCCGATCTGAACACGACAGCTTTTAGAGAATAGTCTTTACCTTCAATTATCTTTCAGAATACTCACTTAGGCATCGAAGCTCTTTCCCAAGCGATAGCCCCCTTCGATGATCATTTCTCTCAATTTCTCAAGCTGCTGACCGCTGAGCTCCATTAAGACCTGTGGGGTGATTTGGTGCTCACTTCTGAGCCCCATCAGTTATAAAAGAGTTTGTATTAAATTTAAAAGATGAGAGAGAACAAAAATCAAGAAAGTCATCTTTATCTAGAAAGAAATCATATTATTTATCTTTATTTAAAGAGTTCCCAATTTCGTTTTGATAAGTAAACAGCTAGAGTTCCCATCCATCAAAAGGACTAAGATGAAAAATATGAAATGAGCCATGATTTCCTTGATTGCGCTGGTTTTCATCTAGTTGAATAAATAAGACAAACCTTCCTCTCCCATCTAATTCATGAAAGTTAGTTGTCATTTTATTTTGTGTTTTTCGTACATATTGATGGGAGAAACAGGCATGGCCCGGATAAGTCAACCTAAATGGGCACGACCTGCACAAAGTCAACCTAAATGGGCTCAATGCCCCAACCTGCAATATTTGAAAGTCAAACTCACGAAGCCAGCGAGGCAAGGTGGGCAGCGACCTGCTACCACTGACCTCCCAAGTCACTAACCTCTTTAATGAGCTCAAGGGAAGTCTTATCAAACCACGACCTTCGACCTGGTGAGATTCAATCCGTGTCATACATCTTCCATACTGTGACAAATTGTGCGCGACTCCTAGCAGCTCCCATGACCCTACAGTCACTAGGCTCAACCTCCCAAAAGAGATAGTCAAGGCCATTGAAGTCCATGGGCAGGTCACGAAGTTGGCCTAAAGGTCAGTTAGCGAACTTGTAGCTCTTGACCAGAGAAGTGAATGAAAAAGTATCTCAATTGAATGAAACTCCATGAGTCTAGGAGCAATTGGTTGGATATAATATGATCTCACAATTATCCTAATTACCTACTGTCAAGTAATAGAAGAGCCCTAATCTAAGAGTTAAGTTACTTCATCTTTATATATAATCGCATTATAATCAGTCTAAGGACAAGGACGGTATTTTTGGAGTTAACTACACAATATTACTCTCTTGGAATACTGATTTCGGCATCAGAGCTCTTCCCCGTGTAGCAACCCACTCCGGTGACCTACTTGTTTTCTTCTCAAGTTGTGATCAGTGACATCATCACGGTTTTGGGCTGACTGGAGGCTACTGTTGAGCTCCATCACATATATTTATGAAAACGAGAGAAAATCTTGAAATTTAAATTTAAAACGATAAGTTTATGATTAGAAAAAGTTTACCAATAAAATAGCTGAGAGGAGTGAAATATTCGTGATGGACAAAGAAAGCTAGTCATGAAAGTTTGCGGAGTTGAGGACATTTCCGGAGAAATAGAGGAAAGAAAAGTTATACAAAAATGATGAATTAATGTCTATTTTAGTTCTCAAACTATGATCTAATGGAAGCTTTGGTGCCTAAAATGTTTTTTGGCTTTTATAATCATTAAACAATTTACAGTTGACCATTTTGATCGGAATCTTAAAAAATTTAATCGAATTTTGGAGTCAACGCTGAGCGGACCAAGATGGGAAGGACCTTTACGTCATTCCACTGTTTATGAAGTGAAATTTTAAATTAAACAAAAAAAAAATCCAAGGAGCGGCCGGTGGCTTCATTCCGGCAAAACATTGCATCAGTTATGTACCTACCATCACTTCTAACTTGTCTCTTTTGGATTTATCTATTATCTTAAGATCTGAAAATAGTGGTTCGGCCTTACCCGGACCTTCCTTCTTTTTGCATCTCATCTCCGGCTTAGTCTAGTCCGTTGCATATGCCTCTCCCTCTTTAGTTTCGATGTCAAAGTTATCTTTAGCAAAAGTAGGGGAATGGATTTCCTGGGATGTCTTTTCTGTAATCAAGACAAAGCAAGATACCCACATCAAGATCAATGAAAATAGAAGCTGACTATTTCTTATTTTATTATAGAGAGGTTAGGTAAGAGAGAAGACCGGTTAAACTGAGAGAAAGACACCTTGACCTGTCATTCCTTCCGCATGCACCGCCGATCAGGGCATATTTGAACTACTCCGAAGTGATTGCCGAAGAGCAATTCAACAAGTGCAGATGCAGTCGGTCACATCTTCTCTGTCAGATACAGCAATGGATATTATAAAAGAGCATCTAGCCCTCTTGGTTGGGAATTAAAAACATAGTAAGAACAAGTACTAGGGAAGATCAGATGCAGAGAATCGAAAAAATCCTATTATTCTTAACTGAGGGGCCTACGACGCCCGCTTCTGGCAAAGTCTTAAGGGGCGTGGCCGTAAGTTTTTTCTCTGTAAGTTTGTCTCATAAAGGTGGAATGCAAAATAGTTTATGGTTTGCAGTCAGTACTGGCATAGAACGGAGAGGAGTTGAGAAGGTGTGGGGTTTTGTTGAGGGAGGCGGAGTTAGCATGGCGAAAGTGAAAGGGACTATATCTGGAAATGGGTGGCAGTAATTAGGGAAGAATGAAGTTGGGGAGGATAGATCGATGAACGGGAAGATGGAGCGATGGAGATTTGGGCTTCAGGAAACTTGATCTGGTAAGATCCACTTGACAGTCAAAACTGATGCAATGTCGCTAGAATTTCCTCTTCACTGCTCCTTGGATCTACTTTTTGTTTTCTAAATTTCAACTTATGAATAGTGTAATGACGAAAATGCTCTTTTCATGTTGATTAACTCATAGTTGATTTCAAAATTCAATGATATTTTTTAAGATTCTGATCAAAAGGAACAAAATGGTCAACCATAAATTATATAGGGATTATAAAGGCTGAAAAAAACTTTTAAGGACCAAAACTTTCAAAAGTTCATAATTTGAGAACTAAAATAGACATTAATTCCAAAAATGATAAATGAAAGCAATAATGGAATGAAGGCAAAATCCATATAAATATATAGATATATATATTATATATTTTTTTTTCATGAAAATTAGGTTATAGGGTACACGTAGTTGAACATGAGTTAGTGCACGCACGGGGCACATACATAGAGAATAAAAGATGTTTAAACAAATTTATTAAGGCCATTCTTGAAAACTCAAGAAATTGAAGCAAGGGAAATACTTATTTAAAAACTATGTTAGATAATTATGTTGGCTATTATTTCGCTAATTGTATTTTTATTAGGTTGAATAAAACTTCGGTTTTTGAATTGGATAATATCTGTTGACTTGTTAAGTTGGGTTAAGTCTCTTAAAGATAAATATTTTTCAGCTGATAATTCTGTAA
Organism: Parsonsia alboflavescens; assembly: GCA_028571225.1. Taxonomy (NCBI): domain Eukaryota; kingdom Viridiplantae; phylum Streptophyta; class Magnoliopsida; order Gentianales; family Apocynaceae; genus Parsonsia; species Parsonsia alboflavescens. Next base: position 7,442 of record JAOXNR010054000.1, on the reverse strand, counting down.
TTGTATTTATCGATTCTGTATATTCTCAAATTTAATATTATGATTATCTTATAGAAGAATATCTTGCATCTCTTTCTACATTGCTATCTTTAAGTGATAGAGTTTGATGATGATCAAACCACATGCTAAAAGCCTTGCTGAAATTCATTATAAATATTCGGGAGAATATTTATAGTAGAGAACTCGAGAGGAGTACATCTACTTCACTATTGCAGAGTGTCACAGGTGTGTCACGGGAGTGTCACAGCAGTTCTTGTGGAACAATTCCAAAACTCAGGGGGAGTTCAGTTTCGGGAGAAGTTTTGTCATCTTCAAAGGGATTCTGGTAGGTGCTGCAATATAAACAAGAGTGATTCTCGTTGTGAGTTGGTAAGATAAAACTTAGAATCGGGTAGTTGTAGACTAGATGAATTCTATTGTTCTATACTACATTCTTGTAATCTTCTTATCTAAATGAATTTTGTAGCTTGGCCTTGGCTTGAGGACGTAACATAAGATAAAATTTATTCTAATGGGATGAACCTAATTAAATCTTGGTGTTCAATTTTTTTTTTTTTTGCTAAATTTCTATACTCAGCTTATTAATTACAATTTAACTGATTAATTGCTAGCCTAAGATTCTATCATTTGGTATCAGAGTCATACACTAACGAATTAGTTAAAGATCTAGGGTTTAGAATCCTTTTGTGCAGCAATGAGTGGACTGCAAGAAGGAGGATCTGTGAGTAGGCCACCTCTTCTCAATGGATGAAATTATCCATATTGGAAAGCGTGAATGATTGCATTTATTAAAGTTCAAGATGAAAAGGCCTGGAAATCAGTCCGAAAAGGCCTGGAAATTAGTCCGAAAAGGATGGACTCCCCCCAAAGATGAGAAAGATCAGTTGAAGGATGAAGATACCTGGACAGAAGAAGAGGACAGAGAAGTTAATTTTAATTCCAAACCTCTTAATGCTATATTTAACGCAGTTGATATTAATCAGTTTCATTTGATTGTTCAATGTATTTCAGCTAAGGAGGCCCGGACAACCTTACAAACTGCACATGAAGGAACATCCACTGTACGTCGCTCCAAACTACAAATGATAAGTTCACAATATGAGAAATTACAGATGGACGAAACGGAATCAATTGTTGATTTTTAAGAAAAATGGAGTGATCTAGCTAGTGAGTCTTTCACACATGGAAAGCAAATGACCAATGAAACATTGGTACACAAAACTCTGAGATCACTTCCGGAACAATTTGCTCATAAAGTAACTGTGATTGAAGAAGCCAAGGATATTGATACGATCAAATATGATGAACTGATCGGCTCACTACAAACCTTTGAGATGAACTTAAAGCCAAGTCGGAAGGACAAAAGTATTGCTTTTCAAGTTGCTGATTCCATTGATTCAGAAATTGATTGTTCAAAAGATGTTTAGCAAACAATATCTCTGATCACACGAAATTTCAACAAAATCTACAAAAGAATCAAGGGAAAACCAAATTCCGGTCAATTTAAAAACAATGCTAGAAACAAGAAAATTCCTGGTAAGTCTTTTTCTGAGAATACTGATTCTAATATCAGAACTAACAAAGGAATACAGTGCAGGGAATGTGAAAGCTATGGGCATATTCAGACTGAATGCACAACCTACCTCAAAAAACATAAGAAGTCGTTTGTTTCTATCTAGAGTGATGGGGAACAAACAGATGAAGATGAGGAAAGAACTGAACAAACCGTGAATTTTGTTGCTCTACATGGTGACGTTGTTTTGTCAAAATGTGATAATCCAGGTATGACAAATGTTGAACTTGATGAGGAGACAGAGGTAAGACAATGTTTTCCTGAATTAACTGACATAGATAGTGACAATGAACTTACTCCTGAGGAAATGCTAGAAGCTTATAAAGTGTTGTTAAATCGGTGTGTTAAACTGAACAAAATAAACAGAGAACTAGAACTTAAAGTAAAGATATTTATGTCTGAGAAAGAACAATTGAGTGCTAAAATCAAGGTTTTGATTGGATTGTGAAGCAAAGGAGCAGAAATTTCAGGAATTATCAAAGGAGCATAACAATACAATGAAAAATGTGAAGATGATGAACAATGGCACACAAAACTAGACCAAATATTAGCTGAACAACAACAGACTCTTGATCGTCGTGGTTTAGGCTATGGTGACTGCATTCATAAAACAGAAAACTCAAAGGTGAAAAAATCACACTCACAAGGTACTAACATGCTAAGAAATTCAGCCAAAGGTAAGAAAATATTGTTTGTACCTACTTGTCACTATTGCTTTCAAAGAGGACATATCAAACCAAACTGTTTTGAAATGTTGTTTAACAATGTGCATCACAAGTCATTAACTCGACACCGGGTTTGGAATCACAAAGCTAAGCAAGTTTGGGCTCTAAGAAAAATAGACACGGATGTTTAGCTGGATTCAAGTATTTAAGAGTGTCCGATTCAGATCTATGGTTTTTTGACAATGGTTGTTCTCGTCATATGATAGCTAAAAAGGAATATTTGAAAGATTATCATGAGTGTAATCTTGGTCAAGTAACCTTTGGTGATGGTAAACAAGGAAAAATCTTGGGAAAAGGAACTCTTATGGTAACAGGAATGCCTCACCTTCATAATGTGTTTTTAGTAGAAGGATTTAAGGCAAATTTAATCAGCATTAGTTAGTTGTGTGATGACGAGTTGTTTGTCAAATTCACTAAGGATGCATGTCATGTGTACAATGAAAATAAAAACTGTGTATTGTTTGGTACTAGATTTTCTAGTAACTGTTATACAACTGATACAACTATATCATTTAACAGTGCAAGTTATGATAAAGTTAAATTATGGCAAGAAAGGTTGGGACATGTAAACTTCAAACAACTAACTGAAATTTCTGTTACATGTGCTGTCAAAGGAATTCCAGATCTTGGTAGTAATACGGGTGTCGTTTGTGAATCTTGTCAACTAGAAAAACAGAAACATCAAACACACGAAGTTATCAATTTTATTACAACTTCTCATCCACTTGAGCTATTGCCTATGGATCTCATGGGTCCTATGCAAGTTGAAAGTATTGGAGGTAATAAGTATGTGTTTGTCTGTGTAGATGATTTTTCAAGGTTTACTTATGTAGAATTTCTTAGAGAAAAATCAAACTCCTTTGAATCATTCGAAAAATTATCCATGAGATTAATGGCAGAACAAGTTGATGTGTATGGTAAAATCATTCATATTAGAAGTGATCACGGAAAGGAATTTGAAAATACTCCTTTTACTAATTTTTGTGATGATCATGGCATCGTACATGAGTTCTCTGCACCAAAAACACCACAACGGAATGGTGTTGTAGAAAGGAAAAACAGGACTCTACAAGAAATTGCAAGAGTAATGTTATGTGATAAAGGAGTACCACCAAAATTTTGGGCTGAAGCAATAAATACTGCTTGTTATATCATTAATCGTGTTTATTTCAGGACAGGAACCAAATTGACATCCTAAGAAATTTGGAAAGGAAGAAAGCCAAATGTTTGTTACTTTCATGTCTTTGGAAGTAAGTGTTTTATTTTGAATGATAGAGACAGGCTTGGTAAGTTTGATCAAAAGAGTGATGTTGGTATTTTTCTTGGATATTCAACAAATAGTCAAGCTTATAGAGTAATTAATCAACGTATTGGAAAAATCATGAAGTCTACTAATGTTGTGTTTGATGAATCTATAGTGACTTTATCAAAGGCAGAAGATGGAGAAACAGGAAGATCTGGTACTCAAATGACCGGACAGCAAGAACAATCAACAGATGAAGGACATAACCCTCCCAGTAACTCAGAGAAGTGCATCATTTCGCTTGAGAGAACTCAATCCATAGGAAATTCATAAGAAGCAATACATTATGAAACTCAAGAGACACAAACGGATACAAATAAGAGAGTTTCAAGACAAATTCCTTCCAAAATTCAAAAAACACATCCATTGGAAAAGGTAATTGGAGATTAGGAGGAAGGAATGTGCACTAGAGGTAAGGTTAAAGTTAACTATAGATAAATGATTAGCTCTGTCTACTATTTGTCTACTATAGAACCTAAAAATGTGAATGAAGCTTTGAAAGATGACTATTGGATAAATGCCATGCATGAGGAACTAGAACAATTCAACAGATTGGATGTTTGGTCACTAATACCTAAGCCAGAAAATATAAATGTTATTGGTACTAAATGGATCTTTAAGAATAAAACATATGAGTCTGGAAGTGTTGTTAGAAACAGAGCTGCGTTAGTTGCTCATGGATATACACAGGTATAAAGTATAGATTTTGATGAAACATTTGCACCTGTGGCTAGGTTGGAATCAATTAGACTATTGATATGTATTGCTTTTCTGCGTCAGTTTAAATTATATTAAATGGATGTCAAAACTGCATTCCTAAATGGTGTTCTGAGTGAAGATTTTTATGTTCAACAACCTATAGGATTTGTTGATTCTAATTTTCCAGATCATGTGTTCCAACTAAAAAAGGCATTATATGGTTTAAAACAAACCCCTCGAGCTTGGTATGAAAGGTTAACAAAGTATTTTCTGGAATAGGGCTACAAACGAGGGGATGTTGATAAAACCTTGTTTGTAAAATGGTTTCCAATAATATTTTAATTGCTCAAATCTATATTGATGATATTGTATTTGGTTTGACTTCTGTTCAACACACGGATGCCTTTGTGGAACAAATGACACAAGAATTTGAAATGAGTAGGGTTGGTGAATTGACATATTTTCTGGGGTTACAAGTTAAACAATTTGCAGATGACATATACATCTTACAAAGTAAATATGCAAGAATGTTGGTTAAAAAATTTGGTCTCGAGAAGCCTAAAACTGTTAGAACACTAATCTGTACTAATTTGAAACTGTCTAAAGATAATGCAGGAACAGCTGTGGATTCAAGTCTGTATCGAAGCATGATTGGGAGCTTGTTATATCTTACAGCAAGTAGACTAGACCTATGTCTCAGTGTTGGCATCTATGCCAAATATCAATCAAATCCCAAAGAATCATTCGATATGTTAATGCCATATTAAATTATGGAATCTGGTATACAACTGACACTATAGCATTTTTGGCAAGTTTCAGTGATGTAGACTGGGCAGGAAACCTGGATGATCGTAAGAGTACTTCAGGAGGATGTTTCTATCTTGGAAACAATCTGGTTTCTTGGTACAACAGGGAGCAGAACTCAATTTCATTATCAACAGCTGAAGCTGAATCCATTGCTGCTGGAGGTTGCTGTACACAACTATTGTGGGTGCAACAGATGCGAAAAGATTACAGTATTGTACAGGATATGTTTACTGTGTTTTGTGACAATAAGAGTTCCATTGATATATCTAAGATTCTTGTTCAACACACTCACACTAAACACATTAACATAAGACATCACTTCATTAGAGAATTGGTAGAAACTAAGACTGTCGTCATTGAGCATGTATCAACTGAAAAATAACTGGTTGACATTTTTATCATTAAGGAAAGCTTTAGAAGTTTGTTTAATTGATATATGAATAAAACAAGTATGACAGTTGCCTTATAGGAGGATAATAGTTCAAAAGGATTATCTTTTTTCGATTTCTTTTTCTTCATCATTATAAAAGGTTTATCATTCTTAAATCTTGCAAATAGGCAGAGTCTCAAAATATCTTTCATAAACTTGAATTTTGTTCTGCTTACACAGACATGAATGATTTGTTCAAATTCCTTTATAAAAAAATGCAGAGGATGAACAAGGGAATGTCACATGATTTCGACAAAGAATCATTTATTTCTCTGAGAAAAGAGTTACCTTCACTATCTGAGTGGAAGTGTGAAAACTATCTCAGATTAGATGCCAAGGAGGAACAAGGGAATGTTAAATTACATATTTTCAGAGAAAAAGAATTACCACACCTTCTGTATATAGTAAACTAAGCATAAACAATCTTAAAAGGAACTACATTAGTGGGTGTGTGAAAACTATCTCAAATTGAAGGATCTTGCTGATTTCCATAATGTACACACCCTCACCAAAATTCTAGTACATTGATAAGGAATTTTTGTTAGACTGAAATTCAAGGCCTTAATCCCCTAGATCGATGCATAAATGAAATAGGGACATACCTGATGTCAATTCCATGTGAAGATCTTGAAGCGGAAGCACATCTCTAGGTTGCTGGAGGCTTTTTCCCATTTGAGCCCTCTGTATGTCCTTTTTCTGGCAGATGAGAAAACCAGAGAGAAGAAGAAGAATATCTTATGTTCTATATTTCCGTAAGTAACGTTTTCTGTGTATCCCTCATAAAAGGCTAACCAAACCTTCTATGGTCTGGATCATCATCGGGCCAAAGGGAATAGACCCAACATTTAAAGTCCGAGCCCAGTCCACTCATCATGGATTGGGCCCATCAGCCCACACTATGCTAGTCCATATTCACAGGTTAAAAGCCCTAAAACCTCACTTAATTAACTGGTCTTTAATGATTAATTAATCTAGCCGACTAAACGGGATTAATTGGAATAAATCCCAACATTCTCCCACTTGGGCGAAATTAATTAATATTAACCTTTATGTGGGCCCCTTTATACCAGTTCAGAGATCGCTTTTAACTGCCAACCCTATCCTATAGAGTTTTCAACACCAAACCATAGCAGTAACTATATGTAATCACACAGAGCCATCCAAGGTCACAAATGTTGTCCACTCTATTGATATGGGTTTTATATGGTAGTGTGGCAAAGCCGATAACAAAATACACTTTATGTGTTATCCCTTTGTCGGTCTCCATTCTCTCTCCTTCGGTGTCATTTCCCCTTATATGACACCAGAGAATATCTTTATTGTTCCAATGAACATGCATATGTCCTACTTTATTGTTAACTCACTTTATGTGTAAAAGACATATCTGTTAGGCTAATGACTGAATGCCCTTAAACCTATACTCAAAGTTTACACATCAATGATTCCCTTACAGATGCATACTTTATCAGAGCACAAGTAGAGTAACTCCCACTAAATCATGACATCCTATAATGCCATTAATCCCATGTTCCGGACGTGTTGTTCCAACACACACGAGCGTAAACCTTCAGTTAGTGGATCTGCAACCATATCATCTGTAGCAATGCGGTTTACTGTAATGTCTCTATTTTGCACTATCTCCTTTATGGTCAAGAACTTTACCTCCATGTGTTTAGACCCCTTGAGGCTTCTATTGTTGTTATCAAATAACACAGCTGATTTGTTGTCACAAAACAACTGTAAGGGTCTATCTATGAAATTAAACACATTCATTTCCCTTATGAGGTTTTGGAGCCATACACCTTGAGTAGCAACTGTAAAACATGCGACAAGCTCCGACTGCATGGTAGAGGAAGCAATAGACTTTTGTTTTTCACTTTTCCAGGATATTGCACCTCCTGCTAA